>VXAY01001349.1:228437-407812 GCA_013399855.1 Oxyruncus cristatus
CCGGGGGCGCGGGGGGCCGGGGCGGCGGTGGGTGCCGAGGTGCTGCCCGGCGCTGAGGCCGTGCCCGGCTCTCCCCCGCAGTGGGACGGCTGTCGGTGCTGCGGCGGAGGTGCGACACGGCCGGGAGGCGGCTGTCGGGGCCCGGCCTGGCCGCCGAGGGACGCGTCGTGCACGCCCTGCTGTACGTGTTCCACTGCAGGCTGCTCCGGCACCGCCCCTTCCTCGCCCTGCAGCAGGTGAGCGGCCGCTCTGTTGTGCAGCCGGTGCCATTTCCACTTTTCCACCGATATGTGGGGCCTTGTGCCCACGCTGAGACCTGAAGGAGCTACAGTTACATGCCTTTGAATGCATGAGTAATACATGGGCTTCGTTCTCAATTAATTGTAATAGCGGGAGGGGGGAAGAATGGTCTAAGCTTCTCTCTTAGGTACTTTCTGGTTTAGCATGAAAAGTAAACTCCTTACGGGTTTTCCAGGAAAGAGGTTGTCAGTATCTTCAAATAATTGTTTTAAAACAGAGCAGGAATGGTGCTTACCTTCTTGATTTGTTCATGTGTTTTCGTTCTTGACATCCAATACCAAAGGTCATTGTATACAGCAGGGGAAACTGTGCAGCACCAATTAACCATGACCTACGACAGTCCTTCTCTTAATTCCATTTTTACAGTAGAGTGATGAAGAGCAGATATAGGAGTATCCCAGAACATTTCATGACACAAACCTGCAGTTTGTGCTGCTAAACTGATAGAGGGAAGGTGTCATTTAACACAGTGATGGTTTTTAGACCAAGGCACTCTCAGTCTCACAAAATATGAGTCAAAAGAGTTTTCTTCTTTTCTAGGTAGAACAGTGTTTGAAGCGCCTATGGAAAATGAATTTGGTGGGCTGCCTTGGAACTCTGCTAGAACTGATTCCTAAGTAAGTGTCATGATCCTATATTTCAGACTATCCATTAACTCAATCTGCAGAGCTAAAGGAGGGGAATGCTAGATCATAACCAACTCCTCATCCTTGTATCAACCCAGGAAAGATACATCTGAAGCCCATGCAGAGTGCTTGGTTCCCAGCCAGCCCATGCTGGAAACAGTGGCTCTGAAGGTATTGGGAGGCTGCAAGCTCATACTGCGTCTATTGGACTGTTGCAGTAAAACTTTTCTGTATCCTTTTTTCATCATAAAAATATTCTTACAGTTCACTAATAGCACCTCATGACATCCAAAACTAGGTCTGCTGGAGGCCCTGTATTGCTGATGGACTCAACTGTGCAATTCATACATGCAGCTTGAAGTTTCTTTGATAGCCAAACACCTTATTTTCAAGTTATTATGTAGGAACCTCAGGCTCTTGGCTGGCTGCTGTTCTGGCATTGAGCAATTCAAAATTTGGATACTCATCTCCCAAATTATTCCAGGATATCGCCTTGCGAGTTGCCTCTAGTTGGTGTGTTCAGCAAATCTCATTACATGCTGTTTATTTTTTTATCCTTAACCGCTGTAATCTTCAGCTTGTCCATTAAACATCTCTGCTCGAAGGAATTCATACTTCTGAACACGGTGGCTTTGGGGCTGTTGAGCCGGCTATGGTTTGTGTGTTCAAAAGTCTGTCTTGTTTGTTGTCTGTCTGTTTGATGTGCCTGTCAGGGAGAAGGGCTTGTAATTAGGCCTTGCTGCTAAGTGAGCTTTATTCAGCTGGGGGGGAGGAGGAGGAGTGTCCCTCCATTCTTTTGGCCTCGATTGTAGCACCTGAAGAGGTGTGCAGCTGGAGAGAGACTTCTTACATGCTGTTATGGAAGGCTTTGTTCTTTGATCATAGCAAACTTTATGTAGCACTAATGAAATCACAGTGTTTGGGCCAGCCTGACACAAACACTGACACCTGGTGCTCTGTGCAGCAAGCAGTAAGTTCTGCCTCATGCTGAAATGGAAGGGCTGGGATAAACGTGTTCTATAACACTGCTGAGTTTTCCAGGGAAATTGGTGTTCTGGTCTCTCTCAGCACAGGAAAATAACTTGTGTCTGTAGCTGAAGGAGTAACATCATTGTGTAGAAGAACTCAGTAAAATGTTCTTTGGCACAAGAAATCTGTATTTCCAGGAAACATAGAGCAGGCAATTGTATGGCATCAGCCTGAGTTGGTACAGGGTGCTTTTGGGGCAAGACCTCATGGCAAATGATTTAGGTGTGACCTGAGAACCTGGTGAGTCCCAGGTGTGGCACTCAGCAAAACTCTAGGGAGGCAGAGGGGCTCCTGATTGGGAATTTACTAGTCAAGACACTCCTACATTCTGATCCTTAATGGTTCCTTAAGGCTCAGACTTAAGGAAGTGGAGTGATGGAGTATAAAAAGCTAAGCTTGCACTGAGGGGAAAAGAGGGAAAGGGCAGCTTGGAGTCTCTTCTGCTTGAGATAAAGGTAGTTGTTCAGTGGGCATAAAGTTTTCCTAGAGGGGACTCCATACCTTTTTGTCTTTTCTCTTCAGGATTCAGTACAGGAGTGTATTGCAGACCCTCGTGTCCTTATATGATGTCCTGTCAACAACACTTCATCTGGTATCTGAGACCCAACAGATGCCTTATATCAAGGGGTTTACCTTCCCTTCTGATATCAGTAACTTCCTTGGAGTTAACCTGTCTTCTGAGGTGAAGAAGCAAAAGGCTAAAATGCTTTCAACCAAAAAATCTACCAGCTGGCTGAAGAAGCTCTTCCCAACAATGCCAGAGGCAGTATCAGAGGTTGGGAAAAAGAGAAATTTTGTAACCTCTATAAGTGATGTGACAAACCATAGCATCCCACGCCCCATGGACATCGGGGAGACAGTTCTGGTGCCCAGAGCCAGCAGAGGTAAAGCCTTTTGCCACAGTGCAAATGGTTTCTGACATCTCAGAGACTGACCACAGCTTCTGTCCAACAGAGCCAAGCACTTCTATCCCAGAGTGTGGTTCTAGTCCAAGCTCCCTTCTCCTGTCCTTGGGGAAGAGAAGGCTGCATGTACCTTGCCTGTATAAAGCTGTGGATAACGTCAGCATTGTGATTTTTTGGGGGGAGTTGTTTTAAAGAGATACAACCTAGAGAGAAGCAGATAATGAATGCAGTATAGAGGTCCTGAAAATATTTATTTTTACTTTCCTCCTTCTGCATAGATAAGGATACTGAGAAGCTAAGAACACTGTCTGCAGTCCATACTGCAGAGTAGGCAAGGTTGTAAGTACAGGATGCAGGTATCCTGTGCTTGCTGGTTCTGGACTGTGCCCAAGACTTCCTTTGTACTAAGGGCTATGGCCAATGACTGCAGGCATCCAGGTGTTTGTGTGAAGCTTTTACCCATTAAATTCTTTGCAGCCATCTGTAAATCTCTGCATCCTCTTCATCCCTTGCCAGCTGCAATGCAAGATGAGTGTAGTCCCCTTGAGTTGCCTGGAAATGCTGAGTACAGGTGTGAGCCTGCTGAGAGTTCAGTGTGGCAAAGCACTGCAGCATCTCTATGCAAAGACGTAAAACTATCTCGACATTGTAATGGGAAATTTCCTCTCTCTCTGTAGGGAAGCACCTGGGGATTGATATGAAGAGCTTGCTTAAGCCATCCAGACATCCAGCACAAGAGGTTTGTATGGTATCTTTTTACACGTTATTTTTCAATTTTAGAGGCCCTAACAAAATATCCCTGATTGAAAATATCCCCGTTCCCTGCATTATTTTTGTTTGTCTGACAACCCAGGTTAGTGTGGAAGCTTTGCACAGAAAATCACTACTCATTTCTGCTTAGGAATTTGAGCATTTGTTGGTTTCTCAAGTGAACTGACCAGAGAGCTCAGTAGTAGACAGGAGTACAAATTCTAATTATCTTCTTTTTGTATTCCACAAAACAAGAGTGCTCTTTCCCTTTCTTCTTGGGAAATAAGGAATGTTCTCCCAAAATCCTCAGTACTCTGCTCCCCTCCACCAGAAAGGACCAGGCACAATCTTTTTAGAAGACTAATATTTCTGTTATTGTTTCAGGGTATAAACATGGCATCAACACCTTTTAAAGCAAAGTTGGCACCACCTTCCTCTCGTGTAGCAAAGTCACAGCATACTGAATCTCTTGTACAGATGGTCCAAACAGCTGCATCATTTGGGGAGCTGTCAGAGGCACTCAGAAAAGCTATTCTGTGGTGCAAAACCAATAAATTCAAATCAGAAGCTTATTTTCTGCGTAACAAGTTGTTGAAAAGCAACCGGCTGCACCACGTGGAGGCTCAAGGATGCAGGTAGTTTTTGCATGGGTGTGGGATTTCTGGATGTAACACTTCACATTTTAATATGTATATTGCTACAGTATAGTGAAACACAGTGGTCTAAGCGATTCTTTTAAAACTCAGGATCACTAGTTCAGGTTACTGGATGCTCTGACATGAGCATTCTGCTTAGCATCAGTCACTTGTGAAAGGATCTAAAAGGCTAACAAATTGTGGCACAAACACATAACAAATGCAACTTAACATGTTTAGTGGTAACAGTTGTATGATGCAAGGGTTGTCTTTCTTCAGATTGCCCTGGTTACTATTGTACAAGGTGATGTTATGTTTCCTTGGTATGACAAGGAAAATGATAAAGGCTAATAACCAAATCTGTGTAAACTCCAAATGAAGTAACATGTCAGTATCTGATAAAGTTATGTTTTGTGCACCTTCCTCCTATTAAGCTTGAAGAAAAAACTGCGCTGTGTCAAAACATCTGTCCGTAAATACCTCCTGTATGGGTCCCAACACACATGCTGGCCAAGGCAGTACCTCAGGACATGGCTCTGTCCAAGGAGGTTCAAATCATCTGCACGCTTGAAGAGAGCTCTGAAGACTGTTCAGCAAAAGCCTTCGGAGCTTTCTGGGGTCTGTGAGACAAGTGCATCACTCATCCTCCCCACCTACCAGGATGGACCTCCAAGTCAAGAATGTTCTGATGCTGGTACAGCCTATGTCAGACTGAACACAGCAGGGACCCCTAAGCAGCTGCTGCTCAAAGGAAGCCCCGGCACTGTGAGCAAAGAATCTACTGAGAACATGGATATTGATTCTATTTTTGCAGCAATAGGTGTCTGACCCTGCATTGGAGTAATGCCAATTATTTTATATTTTTGTAAAGTAAAACTCTGAACTCTAATGGTGTCTCAGTAACTCAAATCCTGAATTCTGCTAAGAATGTAGCAACCATTTTGTTATGTTTTTGTAAACCAGCTTTTTTTAATGGGTGTTTTTTTATATTTTAAGGGTGTTCCAAACAGCTGAATAGTCTTCATCCTTTTACCTGGCCTTGTCCAGGAACAGTGAGTTTGTTACCCTTACTCAGTGACCCTTTTCTATTGCTTGACCACATGTTAAGTGCTGCTGTCAAACCCACAGTGCAGTTAGTTACCATCCATGGCACAAGGCTGCAGCTGATCACTTACTGCTGCTTAGGACAAAAGACTTGCAGATGCTTTTCCAAGTCTTACACCCTTTCTGTGCTGCTTGTACAGGGGACAGCCTTGACATGCAGTATCATTACCGTTTTAGCATTTGTTACTTTTGTCCTGAAATGAGGACTTAGCTGAACCTACTGCTTTTCCAGAAATAGGGGAAAGCACAGGTCTGGCCTGCAAGAGTAACCTCCTGACTGATGAACATGTTTCTCACTGGCCTAAAATCTTTTTAATGTAAGTGCAGTTTTTGTCTGCTTGGCAGTGTAAAGTACAGGTATTCTACAGTGTTAGAACAAGAACTGGGCCTAGTAGTTTCTGCCAGGCTTCTGCTTGTAAGTAATTCCCATGAGCAGGATCACCAGGAGATATTAAGGAAAAAAATTATCAGAATGAATAACAGGAATCTGGTTTGGCAGAGAGCAACTGCTTAACAGGGGTAAGGAAAGGCTGTAAGTGCAAGTAAATCAGGAACGGGCCAAGTTCAATTTCTTAGGCTTAAGAGCAGTAGAAAATAAAAGCTGTGCCCACGAGGACAGAAATAAAAATAAACTTCATAGCCTGTTAAGTGCTCAAACCCCTCTATTGTGCGCCTTGTGTGAATTGAGCAATGTAAATTTAGTTATGAGCAGTAGGGACAAACTTGAAATGTTTTATTCAAAAAGCATTTACAGAGCAAAAAGCGGAACTTTTAGAGTAGTTTGGGCTGGAAGCCCATGTCCAGATAACCAAGATCCATTTTCTGGGTTCCCTCTTACAGGAGTACCCAGTGATAACGGAAATAGTTGTAGAGAATCATGGATCATCAGCCCTCTAGCCATCTGATACAACACAGGCCTACTTTAAACAGACTTCCTGCCATTACAGGAATTTTTCATTTCCTAGCATGGTATAAAAATACCTAAGTATACTGCATACAATCAGGTAACATTTCAGCTGCTTGAACAGTTCTCAGAAAAGGCTGAGAGTGAGGGCAGACATCCCAGCAGTGACCTCCATCCTGAATAACCCCTCCAAACAACACACATGATCTTCCTTCTTACTGGGCAGCTGCCATTACTTGGGCAGCCCAAATGAAGCTCCAGTCCTGCAGCTTGTGCACGGAATCAAGATCCGTAGTTTGCTTCATCGAAGGCCTTTCTGGCTCGTTTCAGTTCTTCGTTCATAGTAAGGAGGTCTTTAACCCTGGCAAACTTCCGGGGGTCCTTGCGAATTAGAAAGACAATGTCCTCGACCTGTACACGGCCCTGCCGCCCGATCGACATGGCCTTGTGTGTCTGTCAGAGGGAAAAAAGGAAAGTCAACAGGGTTCCTTTGCCACTTTTTTAAGCTCTCAATTCCACTTTATTTCCTGTAATTTTATAAAAAAGTAAGCAATTGCCGGACCTGGGCACCATCATCCTGGTCACAAGAGAACTTCCCAGTAAACTATGGCCTTACTGTTGCTCTGCTGTCCCCAGCTCCCCGTCACTTACACCTACCACATACCAGTATATATACATCACATAATGGTATCAAAACTAAGGCCAGATTACAAGTAGGATGCCCAGCCTGCAAAAAGCCTGAAGATCAGACACAACTTGGAAGCAGTGTGAGGTAACCCTATCGGAGGACAGTGTAGGGTATTTTGATAAGGAAAGGTAAGGGCAACCTTTCAAAAGAAAGGGGAATCCTTGGATACTTTAAAAGAGTATCCAAAAAGCTGGAAGAGTAATGGCTTTGGGCCCCAGAATGCATTTCTTCTGTAGCGGAGCTACACTCCCATCCATGTAAAGACACCGGGTCAACACAGAAAGTCAACAGATTTCCAAAGCTGAGCCTTGTTTTCTGTCAGCTGCACATATAGTGATGCCACAATGAGCCCCAGAGTCAGATGTGAATTTCCCCTCCTACAATACTAATCTAACTGCTACTTAAGGACTTCAGACAGTGTTCTAAATCCACATGGAGCAAGATGCACAAATTTTGACTTTCTCTTGGAAAACCAAAATCCAAGTTTAGCTTTATCCTACTAGCACCATGAGTTTGGGGCCTGGGATAATGCAATATTTGAGTCAGAGGTATTATTCAGAAGACTGAAGTCCTTGTGAGGATGTTTTGACCATGCTGTCTAGAGCTGACTTACCATTTCTGTGATAAACTCTATTACCAGGTCCTCAAGAATGTCCACGGATTCTGTGTAAGGGTTCTGGTCATCCCCGAATCCATACATCATGCACCTTACTGCACAAAGAAACACTCAGTGTGAGGCTCCTTTCATCCATTCAGTAGTGTCAGCAGCATGCATCTAGTTAGAGCTCACCAGCCTGCACATTCCTGCTCCAGGGTGGTGCTGGAATGTAACTCTTGTCTGTTAGGCCGGGCAATTCTTGAGCAAACATACAGGAAATAAACAGAAGCCAACAAAAGCCGGGGCTGTACACACAGAAAAGCACATCTGATGACAAGCTCTTTAAATATTAATTTAGCCTGCAAAGTGCTGCACACCGACCTATAGCATAACCGACTTGGGGCACAGCTTGGTTCAGAGGATACACCAGCAGTATTTTTGGGGGGTCTACATGACAGCTTTCTGCACTTGCAGCCCGGGCACAGAATGAAAGCCACTGTTTTGCTAAGGAAAAATGAGTTTAGAAACTCCATAGCTGTCTGCTCAGATTTTCAGCTGAGTGATCCGTCCGGGCTGGGCTGGGCTGGGCTGGGCTGTCCGGCCCGGCTCGACTCACGCTCTTTGGAGAACAGCCTCTTCCTCCTGCCCTGCCCGCCGTCCAGGCCCCCGCCGGCGTCCTCCGCGTCCTCCTCGAACTACACGGGCACAGCGGGGAGAGGCCGCGGTCAGCGCCCGCCGGGACCCGGCCCCTTCCCGCTGCACCCCGGCCCGCGGCTGGGACGGGACGGGGACCACCGGGAGCTGCAGCCCCTCCCGCCACTCACCGGCACGTCCTCCTCCTCATCGGCCATGGCTGCCGGGCTGCGCCGGAAGGGATTCCTGTTCCTCTTCCCCTTGCCCGGCCCCGCCTCGCCGAGCCCGCCGAGCTGTGGAGGGGCGGGCACGGGGCGGTGCTGCCGGCGGGACGAGCGGGTGCTGGTTGGAGCCGTGGCACCAAAGATTGACTGGGAGACAATTAGTGACCCTGCCCAAATCTGTAGTCGACACTCACTGTTGGATTGTCAGATCACGATATCGTGGTCTGAAAGTGAACTCGGGAGGTGTCTGGTCCATTCCCCTGCTTGAAAGAGGGTCAGCCATGGTGTTAGAAAGGTCTTTTCCTGGTCTGCCTGTGTGGTTCACAGGGGCTTTTCTTTCCCTGGAGCAAGACACACTTGCCCATATTCATTGAAACATAGACTGTTAAGGGGTTGGAAGGGGTCTTAAAGATCATCTTGTTCCAACACCCCTGCCACGGGCAGGAACACCTCCCAGCAGACCAGGTTGCTCAATGCCTCATCCAATCTGGTCTTGATCATCACCAGGGTTGAGGCATCTACAACCTCCCTGGGCAACCTGTTCCAGTGTCTCACCACTCTCACAATAAAGAATTTCTTCCTAATATCTATCCTAAATTTCTCCTCTTTCAATTTGTACCCACTGCTCCTTGTCCTGTCACTACAGTTCCTGACAGAGTCCCTCTCTGGCTTCCCTGTAGGCCCCCTTCAGATACTGGAAGGCTGCTATGAGGTCTCCACACAATCTTCTCCAGGCTGAACAGCCCTACTTTCCTCAGCTTGTCTTGGTAGGGGTGGTGCTCCAGTCCTGTTGAATTTCATAAGTTTGCTGTCAGCCCTTTCCTCCAGCTCTCTAAAGTCTCTCTAAATGGCAGCCCTGCCCTCAAGCATATCAACCGTTCCCCCCAGTTTGGTGCTATGCATTGTTTGATAACAATGCACCTGGTCCAGATTACTCGTAAAGATGTTTACCTAGACACATTCCAGAATAGATCATTGCAGTGTTGCATTTGTAACTGCTGTGTAACTGGAGTATGACCCACTGACTTTAACACTCTGAGCCAAATTATTCAACTAGTTTGTTAATGACTCAGTAGTGCACCTGTCCAGACTATAATGTTCTACTTTTGGACATTGTTGAAAAATACTGCCTTTGTAGTGCCAGTGTTATGGTGACAGACTAGATCAGACAGTAGAGAAAGAAAAAGGAGAAATTACTGCTGAAAGACCAGGGAAGATGAACAAGATGAAATCCTTTTCCATAGAAGCTAGTACTCAAGATCGTTTCTGTAAATAACAGGTGCAGAAGAGGCAGAAGTTTACAAGGTAATGCTGGGTGCCTGCAGTGAAGCCTATGCACTGCAAACAACCCAAGAGATCTGAATTTAAAACCAAAATGAGCTCTATTGCTTCAGTATGCTGCCAGGCCCGCCCACCGCTCACCAAGGGGGATGGGGAGAGCATTTGCATCCCTGGCCTGTGAAAATGCAACTCCTCACTCTGCAACACAGCATGTTCCTTAAGAACTTGGCATAAAAAGTCCAGTAGTGTGTCAGACACCTGTTTACCCAAAGCATATGCCCATGAAAGCACTTAAATGTAAGTTTTATTGTTTAAGTAAAGGAGAGGACTTGCTTTTATTTATGTCTCACTTGTCACAGGGGCACTGTTACACTCAAGAATCCAACTGTGGTGTTCTCGCCTGCAAATGGCTGAACAAAATGCAAGTTATTCCAGTATTTGAAGCACTTGTGAGTAAAGATCTTTTGACCAGCACAGCTGAAAACCACGACGTGTCCAGAGGCAAAGCTTGTTCTTCAGGATAAGAGGGTACCTACTGTTCCATGCACACGTGTCACTTTTTATACAAACGGATTTACTGGACACATTTAATGTATTTAAGTGGTTTGTAAAAGAATTCACAGAATCACAGAATCAGCTAGGTTGGAAAAGACCGCTGAGATCATCAAATCCAACCTATGACCTAACTCCACCTTGTCAACCAGACCATGACACCAAGTGCCTCATCCAGTCTTTTCTTAAAACACCTCCAGGGATGGTGACTCCACCACCTCCCTGGGCAGTCCATTCCAACACCCGATCACTCTTACTGTGAAGAACTTCTTCCTGGTGCCCAACCTGAGCCTCCCTTAGATTAGCTTAAGGCTGTGTCCTCTTGTCCTGTTGCTAGTTGCGTGGTAGAAGAGATCGACCCCCACTTGGCTACAACCTCCTTTCAGGGAGCTGTAGAGTTATAAGGATCCCCCTAGCCTCCTTTTCTCCAGGCTAAACAACCCCAGCTCCCTCAGTTGCTCCTCATAGGACTTGTGTTCCAGACCCTTCACCAGCTTTATTGGTTTTGTTACCCTTATCTGGACACACTCCAGTACCTCAACATCCTTCCTAAACCAAGGGGCCCAGAACTGGACACAGTACTAGACATGTGGCCTAACCAGTGCTGAGTATGGAGGGACAATCACTTCCCCGGTCCTGTTGGCCAAACTATTCCTAATACAGGCCCGGAAGCCATTGGCCTTCTTGGCCACCTGGGCACACTGCTGGCTCATGTTCAGGTTCCTGTCAATCAGAACCCCCAGGTCCCTTTCTACCTGGCCACTGTCCAGCCCCTCTGTCCCCAGCCTGTAGCGCTGCAGGGGGTTGTTGTGGCCAAAGTGCAGGACCTGGCACTTGGTCTTGTTAAACCTCATACTGTTCGATTCGCCCCACCTCTCCAGCTTTTCCAGGTCCCTCTGCAGAGCCCTCCTACCCTCCAGCAAACTGACACTCCAACTTGGTGCCCTCTGCAAATTTTCTGATGGTGGACTCAATCCCCTCATCCAGATCATCAATAAAGATATTAAACAGAACTGGGCCCAACACTGATCCCTGAGGGACACCACTAGTGACCGGCCGCCAACTGGATGCAGCCCCGTTCACCACCACTCTCTGGGCCCGGCCCTCCAGCCAGTTCCTAACCCAGCACAGAGTGCCCCTGTCCAAGCCGTGGGCTGCAGCTTTTCCAGGAGCGTGCTGTGGGAGACAGTGTTAAAGGCTTTGCTGAAGTCCAGGTAGACAACATCCACAGCCTTCCCCTCATCCACCAGGTGGGACACCTGGTCATAAAAGAAGATCAAGTTGGTCAGGCAGCACCTGCCCCTCCTAAATCCATGCTGGCTGGATCTGATCCTCCAGACACCTGTAGGTGCCATATGATTGCACTCAAGATGATCTGTTCCATAACCTTGCTGGGCACTGAGGTCAGGCTGACAGGCCTGTAGTTCCCCAGATCCTCCCTCCAGCCCTTCTTATGGATGAGCCGGGACCTCCCAGTCATCCGGGACCTCCCCGATCTCCCTGTCTAGATACTACTGCACTTCGCCTAGGATCATGCATCTCCTGGGCTTGTTTGCCCTGTGGCATTTTGGGATTAGAGGTAAAATATTAAGAGACTTACAGGTTTGATTAGTGTTAAAATGCAGAAGCTAGAGAGCCATGTCTTTCTACTGCATTTATCACACTCCTCACTTCTTACATGAGTGCTGAAAACAAACCTCACCTCATGTCTAGTCTGAGAGTTACAAGAAGTTGCATAATGAAAGGGCTATAAATGTCACCTTCTCACCCCCAGAGTGGTTTAGAAAAAACTGCCCTTTCATGAGGTTTAAACACTTAATGTGAGTAACTTTGACAACAGCACACCCGTATTTGGCTACGTTAAGACATGACAAAGCCTGAGTGCCAGAGTTTGACACAGGCACTTAATAGCTTTGGTCTAAGTTCTTCTGCATGACTGCTGCTATTGACAGCTCTCCTTTTGTCTGACTCTGTACCTTGTAACTGCACAGTTTCAGGTGCTCTTAACCAGACACAGCTGGTGTGGGACACAGTTCTCCGAGCTGCTTACAGTACCCCTAAAGAATATGGGACACATCAGTACTGTGCTTCAGCTGCCAGGGTAGAACAGACACAGACAATGGACAACAGGTCTCAGATCTGACAATTCATCCGAGTGCAGCTGCAGAACTTCATGCTGGATCAAGAACAGAAGGTAAATGCAGCACTGACTGATGACAATGTGCAGAAGAAGAGGGTTCCTCTAGATGTCAGTCTTTCATTCCACTGTTTCAAGCCAACAGTGATCGAAAAGCAGACTCCATTGAAGATGTGTCCTTTCCTTCACTCACGTGGAACACGAAAAACTCGATGTATGCAAGCAAGGCATGAGATCTCGCTGCACCTACTGAACGCAGAACACAGAAAGTTACAGAAATAAAACATACAAGAAGTCAAACGCACCTCACAGACGATATGTTGGCTATTTCCACTCTAGATGGCCTTAGAGCAGGAAGGTTGTACGAGTGGTAGCTTTTGGCTCCTGCTATCCTAACGCTAGATGAGAGAATTAAACTTCTGCGCACCATTCAGTTCAACGGGGCAAGTAGTTTGCTTAAAGTTAGGGCTATAGTTTTTCTGTTCTAAACTAAATGCCTCTTTATTAAAGATATTACTAGACTATATCCTAAATATAGGAGAATTTAGGCATGCAGTGGTATCTTTTTGAACATTTCAGTGGAGGGAGAGGAAATGCTGTATTAAAACCTCGCTTCTCTTTGGAGGTTCCTTGCACAATCATGTAGGTTTCATAAAACAGTTTTATAATAACCTGGATTCACTCACACTGCAAACTTCCTGAATTGATGAACTTAATAAGCAAAAAGCTTAGTTTTACATATATTAATTTGTCCTAAATAATTTCCAGTACCTTGGGTTATTTACAACAGAAAAATGCAGACCTTTTGTTCCGGATGAGCTGAGCAGGTCAGGAGTCAGTCTTTTCAGCTGGTCTCTACAGCAGGTAGGTTTCCAGTAACATGGGCTACAAAACACCTTAGCAAGTGAACTCCCGAAAACTCCACAGAACTGTGGAAACAGAGGCGTGGATGTTTAGTGCCAGATAATGCTGTGTCTTGGCATAATATAAGCAAATAGCCACTGGCTGTGTTCAGTCACATCTCCCACAATGCAGTACACTGTCGGAGGAGGGAGCCGCAGACACCAGATGGTTCATCTAACGAGCTCATTTATTATTACATACTGCACACATTTATAAGGCACTTAATTAGCTCATACATATTGCAAAAGCTAAGCTCCTTATTGGTTAACTACTTTTATAACAATAAAGTCTTGTTTCTCATTCTTGTGGTGTGCATTTTGTATCCTGCTAATTGCTTGCAAGGACACTCGGTTCTGTTACTTTGTATCTTGTTTATTGCAGGTGGTCAGCTTGGCTAACTTTGCTAACTTCCCAAGGACACTGTATCCTTCCCACGTCGGCTGATTTCTTCCAGCTCTAGCAGGTTGCTAGTGCTGTGCCCCTTTTGTATTAACCATTCTTGAACTATGCTCTCTACAGTACACTTTGGTATGAGCCTCGAGTTCGGCTCCCTAATGCAACAATTACAGCTGCTACTGTTACCAGAACTCCAAACAGAATGGCAAAGCCTACTAATATCCAGCACCAGGACTGCTGCCCACCTCCAAGAAAGGCCAAAAGAAGAACAACCTTGAAAACAACTCTGCAGAGGAGGGTGAAGAAGAAAAGGGACATTTCCCCATCAGCAGCCCATCCTCCATCCTTAGTGCATAGAGAGAGGCTGCCTCTAAAGTGGACAAACCCATTTCAGCTTAGCTTGCCCTACTGAATTTATCACCCAAAAGAAAATGGCAGCAGTGCAGCAGAGCTTTACCTGACCAGGAACAGTTGAGGAAAGCATCCCTGAGTGTTCTCCTTTACAAACTCCTGGATCCCCAGTACATTCTTTAACAAGAGTCCCCGGGGAGCTCGGTCAATTTTGGTTAACACCATCTGCATGGATCCAGAAAGGGAGGATTAAAAGTGGAAAATAAGATTATTTTGCTGCTAGCCTGGAACATCTGTAAGAGTCCTGGACCATCCTGCAAGGGAGACTGAAAGCTCTGGGTCATATCTAGGGGGAAACATTGTCTAACACAGTTCACCAAAAAACTTCTACAGCCTGCATAAGGAGCAGGCATTTTCAAGCTCCTCAAGCTGAGCACTGAAAAAAAAAAAAGTATTCATGTAATAAACAAAGCAAAAAAACCCTTAAATCCCACTTGCCTCACTCAACACATTTTAGGCATATTTTATTAACAATAAAATAACTTACTGCCTGGATAGAACAACCTGCATAATCTCAAGTACAGGGTACACACCCTTACAGATTACCCGTACCTTATAACCAACCCAAAAAAGCAGCATTACCTACCACATAAGGAATCCCAAACTCTTCCAGCATCTCCACTGCAATATGATCTGTTTTCTGGAGTCCAACTACACTATCAACTAACAGAAAAGTCCTCTTCAAGCTGCCAGAAAGACAAGCGACAGTAATTGCCACCATTATTTCATGCCAAATTCATAAGGAGAAACAAAAACATGGGATCTGGGGATAGGAAGAGTCAAGAAAAGCCATGCATGGAAGACAAAGATCACCATGGAGCAGCACCTCAGTCTTTTCTGCTGTTTTGATCTGAGCAGGAATGAATGACACTGAGGAAGCTTCCAGGGAAATTATGTCAGAAATAACCAATACTACCCTGGAAGCACCTACCCCTCTTCATTTTTTCACCTAATTACATGACCCTGTAGAGTCTGGCTTTCACTGCTGTGGAGGTACAGCTAAGTCCCTTACTTGCGCCGTTCCTGCAGATAGGCCTCCACCATCTCCACAAAGTCCTGCGGGGCACGGTAGCCGTATCCTGGCATATCCACCAGAGTAAAGTACTTCCCTACTTTGAAGAAATTCATCTTCTTGGTGTGGCCCTGAGAAGAGGATTTAGGCAAGATGAGGGAAGGCAGTGGTTTTGAAAAGCAGCTCTAAGCAGTGTACTAGGAGATGCCCCACAAAACGTCTCTATTCCATGCCCCTGGCGCCCCAGAATGCTACTGTTGCTTTAAGCTGCCTAGTCTCCTACCCTTGTAGCAATCCTACATGGCTCTATCTATAAAACAGACTAAAAATACCTTCACGGGTGTCTCAGCTTCCTCTCAAAGGACTTAAGAGCACATCTGCTCAAGCTGTGCAGCTCCTCTGTCTGGCACACGTGCCAAGCCTGGCTGAAGAGCTATAAGCTGGGCTCTTTCTTCCTCTTCCTGTGCTTGAGCAAGGCCACTGCCAGCCACGAGCTGGTGGCCAGCACAGCTGGCACATTCTCCTGCTGCTTCAGGTTACCCAGGAGGGTGTCCCCTCCCACCCATCTCAGCCCTACTCTCTGGCCTGGCACCAGTTTCTGACAAAGACAGAGAGAAGTTAAAAAAGTCACTCACTGGAGTTTTTGACACTCTGACTTCCACTTCTGGAGCCAGTGAAAACAAGGCCCGGATTAGAGATGATTTCCCCACATTGCTTCGGCCGATGAAGCACACCTGCAGAGGGAGAGGCGGAGAGGGCACATCTACACCTGCCCTCAGTGTGCCCTCCCACTACGGTCAGTCCTGGTCATTTCCCAGCCCCCGTGCCAGTGCCTGGGGACAGCAGCGTCCTGTGCCACGGGCATGCCAGGCTGCTGGGCTGCACAACGGGCGGCAACCACAAATAAACTATTTTAAAACAGCAGCAGTACGTGCAGCACGCACTGTGCAGTGCTCTGGCACTGCCGCCCCCAGAGCTACACGACCACTGCCAACACCCCTTTGCCCCAGCAGCTCAGCCCGGCCCGGGGTGGCCGGGCCGGAGGGAAGCCGCTGTCCCAGCAGGGTCAGGGCCGAGGGGCGCGGGGGCAGCACAGCCCTGACCTCGGGCAGGGCCGGCGGCGGGGCATGGTCCATGCGGACGGCGGAGCTCACGTAGTCGATGGGGTGGCCCTGGCCGGACCTGAAGAGCGCCTCGGCGCGCTGCAGGGCGCCCAGCTCGGGCTCGAAGATGTGGAACCGCGCCGTGTCGGTGCCGGGCGCCAGGTACCGCTCCAGCTTCTGCAGCGGGAACATGATCCCGGTGCGACGGCTCCGCTCCAGCCGCAGCACCTGGGACAGGGCGGCCAGCGCCGGCGGGACCCGGCCCGCCACACCGCCCGCCCGCGGCAGCAGCATCCCAGCGGCTGCAGGAAGGAGCCGGGCGGACCCGGAAGGCGGTGGGCGGGAAGGAGGAATAGCGGGGCGGGACAGAGGGATAGTGGGGCGGGGCGGAGCGGGCGCGATATTTCGGGTGCCTTCGCCCGGCCCGCTGGCGCCAGATGTGCTGGGTTGGAAGGGACGCTCAAGAACCTGGCCCTGCACAGGACAGCCCCAAGAATCACACCATGTGCCTGAGAGCACTGTCCAAGCGCTTTTCATCTCTGTCAGGCTTGGCGCTGTGACCGCTTCCCTGGGGATCCTGTTGCAGTGCCCAACCACCCTCTGGGTGAAACTCCTTTTTGTAATATCCAATGTAAACCTCCGCTGACCCAACTTCAAGCCATTCCCACGGATCCTGCCACTGGTTACCAGAGAGAAGAGATCGGTGGCAGCCCCTCCACTCCCCCTCTTGGGGATGTTGAAGACTGAGGTCTCCCCTCAGTCTCCTTCAGGCTGAAAAGACCAAGTGACCTCAGCTACTCCTTGTGTGGCTTCCCCTCCAGACCCTTCACCATCTTCGTTGCCTGCGCTCGGACACTCTCTAATAGCTTTATATTCTTATATTGTGGTGCCCAAAACTGCCACAATATTCAAGGTGAGGCCGCCTCAGTGCAGAGCAGAGCAGGACAATCCCCTCCCTCAACCGGCTGGCGATGCTTTGCCTGATGCCCCCAAGAACATGGTTGGCCCCCCGGCTGCCAGGGCACTGCTGACTCGTATTCAACATGCTGTTGACCAGGACTCCCAGGTCCCTCTCTGTAGCACTGCTTCCCAGCAGCTCATTCCCCAATCTGTAAAAACATCCACGGTTGCCCCATCCCATGTGCAGAATCTGAAACTTTCCCTTGTTAAACTTCATATGGTTGGTGATTGCCAGCCCTCTAATTTATCAAGGCCTCTTTGCAGGGCCTCTCTGCCTTTGAGGAAGTCAACAGCTCCTCTGAGTTTTTGTCATCTGTTTAGCTTTGGGTCTTCTTATCTGTGTTCTTAGAGACTCAGGCCAAGCCCAACAACACGTCTGAGCTGCTGAGGGCTCCGTGCACTGATGCTCTGTTTGGCCATGGAATGGGGCAAAACAACCCAGTCCTTCAGCATCCTCTGGTTCCCTGCTGCAGCCATCGGTTTTCCAAGAGCTATCCTGATAAGTAAAAAAATTAAGAAATTAAAAAAAAATCAGTCATTTCTGTTTAAGTTGAACTATATAGAGGTCACTTCTATTTTGGATAAAATAAACAAACCCAAACTAACCACAAAACTGTTGCCACCTGTGTTCACACTATAGTAAGAAAACCTGTGAAGTGTTACTGCTTAATTGATATGTATCAGAGCGCTGTTTTCATATTTAAAAAAAACACGGAGCTTTTTACATTATATTTCTCCATGACCACGGTTCACAGGGCTACAAAACCAACAGAAATAAAAGTATGTCCTTGAAACATTTCAGCTTCAAAGAAGCACTGCAATTTTAGCACCATCAAATGAAAGTAAACTCCTATCAGTATCTTTATTAAAGTAATATGTAAAAATATCCTGATGTTTGCCTTACAGCCAAGCAAGCCTGGGGGTCCTGGGGAATGCTGCCTTCTCTTTGAGACAGAGACCACTTTTTCTTCTGCAGTCACAGCCTTCTGTTTAAAGTGCTATAATTCTGAATAGTTTAATTATTACAATGAGTGGATTTAAGTCGAGGAAGGACCGTTAGAAGATAACAGAGGCTATATCCTACTTCCTTTGTATTGATCTCAGTTACAAAGCTGTAGGGGGGGAACTTCCATCCCTTAAGAAAAGGCCAGCCAGCAGCATATATGTCTCTCAGAGATAGCTTCAAATATTTTGTAGAAAGACAAACTTCTACAGAAATGCTGCTTCTCAAATTTATGATAAGTGAAAGCAGTTAATGGGGAGAAGCTAACTGTGTAAACCTAGGGAAAGCCCCCCCTCTATTGTACTTCAGTCCTGTAAATCAAATCCTCTTAAAATCTGCTTTGTTTCACAGCAAGACAGAGCTCAAATGTGCGTAGCTCGGGACAGACAACAATCACTGGCTGCTACATGCATGCTTAGAAGAGTGCTCCCAAATAAATCTACAAATGCCCTTTATGTGGTTCCAACCAGTTTGGAATCTACAGAGCAGGCCTCTCTCCTGTCACCCCAGTGGCATGAATAACCATAGGTAAATGTAGAGAGAAAGAAAGCAAAACCTTTCAAGAATTACTTCAGGAACACTGCTAATTGTTTTGGGGTGGGGGGGCTTTTTGGTGGTAAAGCAGCAACCTAATTTAATTGAAATCTGTGGTGAATCTAGTAACAGTGAAACCACACTGTCCAGAAATATGTTCCAGTAGGCAGATTTTCACATTTCTATGCCAAACGGAGACACACAAAACAGAGCAAGTGCTACTTTTGCCTCAGACTCCCACACAGCTCACTGCTGCAGGCAGCAGACTTGCCTACTTCAAATCACCCTGCAGTAGTTACCCTCACCAGGCACACGTTCTCCAGCACATTACACCCAGAACAGCCAGCCAGAGACAGGAGGGAAGGCAGCAGAGAAACCAGTTGGGCCATTTAAAAGTACCTCTGCAAGTGTGATGATGTGAACGGAGCTGCCCAGTTCACAGGCTAGTGCCCTAGCTATTGTTAAGTCTGGCTTTTTAATGTGACTACATAGGTGGCAGGAATGAATTAAGATGGTATAGGACCTTCTGAATACTTGTAATTATAGCAAAGGGTGGGATAAATGAGAGCATCCAGTAGACCCACATCTGAAACCTGAAATGTGCATTTCAGTGGAAGGTGGTTTGTTTTTTTTCCTGAACTAAAATGCAGTCAAGGTTTTCTAGGGACAGACTATGAAGATGGAAAATGGCAGGGTCCTGTGGACAGAGCTGGTAAATTAGCAACATTTAAGCCTGTTTTGCATCTCCTTTTCTATTTTCTATTGTGTGTGTTATTGCCAAACATTAGGCATTCTGAGTGACATTG
Organism: Oxyruncus cristatus; assembly: GCA_013399855.1. Taxonomy (NCBI): domain Eukaryota; kingdom Metazoa; phylum Chordata; class Aves; order Passeriformes; family Cotingidae; genus Oxyruncus; species Oxyruncus cristatus. The sequence goes on from VXAY01001349.1 coordinate 247,932, forward strand.
CCTATGTCTCATGTCTGTGACAGCAGATGTCTCTTTTCAGCTGTTGGTTATATAGTTCAAATGTTAGGGAATGACTACAAATTTAGTCCACATTAAAAACTCTGACAATCATTCCTCTGGAGTTTGAAAGAGGGATCTATAACCATTGACACTGACCTAAATCCCAAACAATGGCCAAGAGCATGGAGCTGGAAGGAAGTGGTAACACTAGTTGTCTTGTCTGCTGTGATCTTGTCTGGTCTGATCCCAGCATCATGAGACAGGTCAAACCATCATTCATTTCAGATACCTCTCAGAGAAGGGTATCTGTGAGACCAGCTGGAGATGGAATTCTGTGAGAGCAGTGAGGGCCTCTTGTTGTGCATTTGGGACAGGCAGTTTGGGTTCTGTGAACCAAAACCAGCTGGGCTCTTGAGTTTCATTTCCAGAAAGAGAAATTCAGACCAAATATTGTCACCAGGAAGCATGCTGGAAAGGACAGAGCACACACACCAACCTGACTACTTTTTTTGGTGACAGTAAGAGCACTGCTGACTATGTCCAAATCTGTGCTTGCCCTTAAATACATCTTATGCTCTTTTCACTTGGAAGGTGGTTTAGGAATTAGAGTTATTAGGATATGTAGGTTTAAAGGCTAAATTATTTGTACAAAATACTAAGAAACTCTGCATTCTCCTCTATGCAAACTATTCTATTAGGGGTTGGGGAGGAGGGGGGAAGAGAAGTGTCTCTATCCCCAGTAAGGAATTCCAGACCACAAACCTCTCAAGGGCTGGATATTCTGAGACATTAAAAATAGTTTAAAAATTAAAATAATTGTTATACTTATTAGTGGGAAAAGTTTCTAAAGGTTCTGGAGTAAAGTAATGGAGGAGAGAGGGATTATTGTTCATGTGGCAGCCAATATTGCTGGTCCCAGCTGAAAAGTAGTTTCTACTGGTTTTATAGAACTGAAATTCTCTTTTCAATATACATCTGAAATTCTGTTGACTTTTTCCATTTGCACCCGGTCTGACCTGTGCTGCAGCCTTTGTTTTTGCACTTCAGGCTTTCAGGTAAAGAGCCGAAAACAGAACTACTTCATCCATTTTCTCAGAGTTGGCCTTGGTCATTAGCACAGGACGCAGTGCTGTGAGTGTGCAGAAGAGAAGGAATTTCGGTGTCTTAAGTGTGCTGAAGCAATTAGAAACTCCTTGAACGGAGGCTGAAAAAACGAAAGTAGTGCAAATAACACTGACTGGTGAGGACACTATCGAATGGAAAAGCTCCCCATGATTGGTGCATATGGGATGGGGACCATATAACCACTGCATCAAGAACTGACTTGAGACAAACTTTTGCTTCCATGACCATGGCCATGACCATGACCAGGGTAGCAGCAGGTAAATCTTGAAATAAAGGAATTGGTAAAGAAGGAAGACAGTGCCATGTGTTTCCTTTCCAGTCTTGCTATGCCTCACATCATACAGGGATTTTATTGCAGACATTCAGAACATCAAACAAAGCTATGTGAGGACATTTCTGTACTTTACCAGGTTTATCAGCAGAGCTCCTATCTTCATACAATCCATGTCTGTTCCAAAACAGTGAAATGGCATGAAAAAAACAAAAGGCTCAAACAATGGAAATTTCCAAGCAAAGTACCAGCTTATGCAGGAACCTAGTGTTGAATGACTGAGATCCCACAACAAACCTTTGTTTTGTTTGTAATAATAATCTAGAAATGTAATCTTATTACCTCATCCGTTTGAGGTTACCCTGTTTAGCATGCTGAAGTTTTTGTGGGCATAGCATCCAAAAGCTGTCACGCAACCACAAATCAGGGGCACTGATGGCTCATGTAGCCACAGTTCTGAGTTTTATGCTGTAAGGGCTGGTGGGTACGGTCTCATTCTGTCCCTTGCAGATCTACAACACGTTTGCTCAGACTACAATATTCTTTAATGATCTGGACCAAAGGCATTTCTGATGTAGGCAAAGTGTTTATTTGATAATTTATAAATCCAGTAATAGTGTCTGAAAATGCCTTCCTTTTCACTCCCAAAAGGAAGTGCTCTAGTTCAGGAATTAAAACACTTTCCTTAAAAGTTAACCCAAACTTACCACATCAATACTAGAAAAAAAACAATGAACATCTCTAAAAGTAAGTAAAATGGTTTGTGTTTTTTAACTAGTAAAAACAAAACAAAAAAACCCCCAAACCAAAACCAACTTTTCAAGGTGAGTGTTTTTGCATGCTTTGAGCAGGAGATGGAGAGAGGAAAGCACAGCTAGAGCCTGGGCCCTGACAAAAGCCCTCAGAGAGGGACTGCACAGCAGCAGCAGCAGCAGCAGCAGCAGCATGAAGCCAGTTTTTGCAAAACTCTGCTCTTCCAAGGGCTGAACCACTAATAACAACTGAGCAGCCACGTAACAGAGGGATAGCTAAAAACAGCACTTGATATGTCCGTAACAGGGGCAGAAGGGGGAGGATAAGTCCCTCTGCTAGGGGTGTGATGGACACGTAGAACCCTTTATAGGCCTCTTGCAGAATGGCTAAAAAAGGTAAGGTAGCAAGCAAGAAACAAGATAATGTAAACAGGATGTCCTGCAATCATTCATGGTGATCCATGACTTCAAGTAAAACAGGGTCTCAAAACACAGAAGCCTTCTGAGCTGAGGCGGAAGAAATCTAACAGTGAAGGACACTTAAAACCAGCTCCACAGGTCTGTGCTGGAGGTGGATGGAGAACAACCAGGTCCAGCAGGACCTGGATCAGCTTGGATCACCTGCCTGGGGCACAGCAGCGGTCCTCTTGCCACAATACTGCCATGCTGTCTGGCTCCAGCTCCAGTGTCAGACTGAGAGTTTGGGCTTCCAAAACCAAAAAAAATATACATCAATCCTCCCCCTGACAAATCAGCCATATAAAACCTTTTCATTCTTCACAGTCATGCAGTAAGTTGCTGTGTTGTGGCCAGACTGTAATCCAAAGACTCAAAATCTAAAAGGCTTATTAAAGAAATAAGAAAATGATCTTCCAGCCATCACTTTGAGTATCAGCGACTAGGCAGAATCTTTAGCAAAAAAACCCCAAACCCAAAAGCATTGGGGTTACCCCAAAGATAAGTGGACTAGGTTGCATCACCTGCTGTAAGGAATTCTGCCTGTTTATCAGGGGTTTTCCTGTCTTACTTTCTAAAATGGCCCTAGATTCTTCCAGGTGCCTGGGTGCATTGCTTGCAATTAAATGCATAGAGTTTGGGACCCTGAAAGCTTCTGATTTTTGTGACCTGGACCATAGTTTCTTGTTGCCTCTGCCATTAAGTGCTGAGCTACCTTACCCACAGACTATATGGCTGAAACTACAGTATGTTTCCCACCACAGAGATCTAAATGTTATCTTTGCATCTTGGACCTGCCTCTAAACCTGAGAAATGGTTGTTGCGCTGAACAGCCAAACCACATAGCGCTGAAGCAGAAGCTGCATTGACCAAGGTGCAGGTAGCTGTGTGAAACTGTTTGACAGAGTGACTTTTTGGAAAGGATAACTGCAGCCACAACAGCCAGCAGACATGAGGATTTCAGTGTATTGCTGCTGTTGTCTTTTTTGAATATAAGAAGTGTGAACATTTTAACTTTGTTTTTGAACTCACCCAGCTTTTCCTTTGAGTCATTCAAGTCATTAACTTCTCAGTTAAATGGCACTCATTATTTGGGATGGTGATTCCCCTCTTTCATGATGTCTTGCATCTATTTGACCCCAGAACTGAAGAAGCCTTTCCAGCCACGTTTCACACAGCCCTGGAAATATATAAATCTGCTGTGACTGTAGTTGTAGGCAGAGAGTTCCTAATGTTAAAATTCTCCCTGCAAGTGTTGAAATTTTGTGTTATTTGAAAGTAGTTAAGTGCTTGCTCGAAATAAGAAGCTGGAATTGATAGGCTGCAAATTCAACTTTATCTAAACTATACAGTTATGTTGTGTAAGTCAAGGATGGGTTATAATAAAACTTAAATTTAACAGCCTGAACATTAATAATAGAATAGACAAAGCAAGTTACCTAAATATTACTTAAAAATTAGTTGCTAGAGTGAAGATCCCATAGATCGTGTGCTGGAGTGTGTCCAGAGCAGGGCAACAAAGCTAGTGAAGGGTCTAGACAGTATGTCATATGAAGAGCAGCTGAGGGAGCTGGGGGTGTTTAGTCTGGAGAAAAGGGTGCTCAGAGGGACCTTGTCACCCTCTACAACTACCTAAAAGGAAGTTGTAGCTGGGTAGGGGTCGGTCTTTTCTCCCAGGTAACTAGTGTAAGGATGAGAGGACATAGCCTCATGCTGTGCCAGGGGAGGTTCAGGCTGGACACCAGGAAGAATTTCTTCAATGAAAGTGTGATTGAACATTGGACTGCCCAGGGAAGTGGTGGAGTCAGAGTCCCTGGAGGTGTTTAAGAAACAACTGGATGTGGCACTTAGTGTCCTGGTCTAGTTGATAAGGTAGAGATCAGTCAAAGACTTGAAGACCTTGGGGGTCTTTTCCAAGCTAAATGATTCTGTGATATGAACTGTAACAACCATATTACACTCTGAACTATGGAACTGACCAAAACCCCCACCAAAACCGACCTGAGAGAATGTGAAGATGACCACGTAGCAACCACTTGGTAATGAAACATTGAGCCAGTGAAGAGTGGGAAGACCCCAGACCCAAATATTGCTGTTGGTCCTGACTGTCAAGTGAGGGATGGGGAGTTCAGATTGTACGAGTATAATTGCCCAGGGTTTTCATTATTCCTGGTCCCTCTTTTGAGGCCCCTAACTTGAGCTGCCAGATATCATAATTTATTTGTGCCAATAAACCTGTCGAGTGGGAGATGACAGTCTAGTGTCAAACATTTTGTTAATGACAAGATCAGACAAGAAAAATCATACCTCATAGGCTTTGTGCAAGTTCTGCTGCAGAGTTTGTCCTCCCGTAGTAACTTTAGACAGAAGGCCATTGGTCAAAATGCAAATACGAAGACCATTTCCTCTTTGTTCATCAATTCTCATCAGAGAAAGCTTCATGCTAGGAAGAAGAACCATCTGCTTGTAGCTGCACGGGCTCTCAGGAGGGGAGGAAGAGCAGAGACTTGGCTGCAGGATCACTGGCAGGGCATGCTGGGGAGCTCACAGCAAGCTGGATGGTGCAAGAAACCCCCATCACCCACAAAAGCAAGAGCTACTTTTTTGCAAGTTGTCAGCAAAGCCATTTGCATCATTGTCCTTCTCACCATCGCTGTGGTCACAGGCACTACAGGTACTTCTGATTCTGCTTTGGTACCAAGTCTCTGTTGAGGGCAGATGAGGAAAAGACAATGTATCAGAGGGATGTTTATTCCAGTCTTCTTTGGGATGGGAAAATCTAGTGGAAGGGATCTTTACAAATTGCTGAAGGGGCTTTTTGATGGAAAACCAGTAACCTGCAAATCAAAACATTTCTAGCTGCAAATTGATTTTTTTGTGTTGTCAACCACTAAGATGCTGAACTTGGGCTTTTCAATGATTTGATGGAAACTGGTAATGATTTTCATGGGGTATAATATTTTTCATTATAATTAACAAATTTATTACAACCACGATTGATGGGAGGTTTTATGATTAGTCCGAGCACTATGTCAATCTTTACTCTTAAGGATCAGTGACTTGTCCTGACAAATGAAGTATACTGGGATTTTCTGACAATAGGTTCAAGTAAAAGTTCTTTCTCCTCTCCAAGCTCAGTTAAATACTCACCAGAGCTAATGTCAAAAACATGGGATTTGCGAATGCAGCTGTAATACTTCCCCCCCTCCCTACTCTACTTTAATTTTGCAAATTCCTGATTGGTTTTTTGGTTTGTTTTTGTTAGCACAGGTGAGGCAGGTCACAGAGGACTGATCTTGAGTCTCTTGGGAATCTCTTCATCTAATAGGAAACATGAATGTGTACTTTCCAGTGAAATGCCATATTCCTCAATTATTTTAACTGTCACCACCATAATCAGGGAAATTGGTTCATATAAGCTTTGGAGTGGCAGGGCAGAAATGGCCTCCCGTGCTTGACCTGAGTTGAGGGTGGCTTACGTTCAGAACAAAAGAATGGTGAATCACAGAATATTAATGTCTCCAGACTTTCATTTTCCTGCTGTACTAGGCAGTGATGCTGAGGGAAAAGCAAGCTGGGAGATCTCCCCACAGAAATGGGCTTTGCAGTTCATTCAGACTCTGCTTCCCAGTCATGTCATTTATCTGCTGCCTTCGGGAGAGATTGAAAACAAGGCCAAATGTGTGTGAACACAGCCATGAATTTGGAAATCTTTTCCAATTTAAGAAGAGAGCAGTTCTTGGGCTGGCACAGACACGGTTCATCTGTACCAGTGCAGATATTTCCCTGTGAAGTACAGACCAGAACTCTGAGGCTATGACATCTCCTGGCACATTCTCACATGTCCTTTTCTTTCCTTCTCTCCTTCAGGAAACAATGAAGTGTTAGTGACCATAGGTGACAGCTCAGTGCTCGCCTGCCCTCTCAAAACAAATATAAATATGGCAACATGGAAAATAAGTCCCAAGGTTGGAGGCCCCTGCAGCTTGGGATACAGGGCTGACACGAACACGACAGACAGAACAAACTGCAGTAACAGCGTGAACTGGAAATTCAGACCAGATCTGGGTCCTACCCTTGAGATACAGCAAGTGGGGATAGACCAGGAAGGAAACTACATCTGCGAAGTTGTAACACCAGAAGGGAATTTCCACAGGACATACCACCTGATTGTGCGGGGTAAGGAACTCCTTCCCTATTTACAGTGCAGCAAAGAAGCATGTCTGGGCCTAGGCATACAAAACTCCTCTGCCCATGCACTGGGGAAATGCGGAGTAAGAAATCGAGCTTTTTTTATTTAACTAAAGGAGGGTAGCTTTAAATTAGGCATTAGGAATAAATTCTGTACTGAGAGGATGAGAAGGCACTGCAATAGGCTGCCCAGGGAAGCTGTGGATGCCCCAGCCTGGAAGCGGTCAAGGCCAGGCTGGACGGGGCTCTGATCAGCCTGGTCTGGTGGAAGATGTCCCTGCTTTGCACAGTGGGGTTGGAAGGAGATGATATTTAAAGTCCCTTCCAACCNATTAGATATTAGGAATAAATCCTGTACCAAAAGGGTGGTGAGTCACTTGAACAGGCTGCCCAGGGAAGCTGTAGATGCCCCATCTCTGGAACTTTAAGGCCAGGCTGGATGGGACTCTGATCAGTCTGGTCTAATGGAAAAAAGAGACAGGATCTTTGTCTCTTGTGAGTTGGATCCACATTGTTGCCATGGGAAGGCACCTCCAACCTCATTCTCCTCTTTTCACTGTTTTCATTTTGGGTGGAGAAGAAGAACCTCCCGGCCCAACTGTTCAAACTAACTCCATGCTTCTCCCCTTCCTGCTGCTTTGCAGTGCCCCCCAGGATGAGCCTGTACTGTGATGAGCACGGGAACCTCGTGTGCGAGGCAGCGGCAGGGAAGCCGCCTGCTCAGGTCTCGTGGCTCCTAGAGAGCAACTCCTCCCTTGAGGAAGAAAGCCACGACAATGGGACAGTGACTGTTCTCAGCAGGTTGACAGCATGTAACACCAGTGTGACTGACACAACCTGCATGGTGTTCCACCCAGCTGGGAACTGGAATAAGTCCATAGCCTGTTGTCCCTCAGGTGAGCTTCTCTTTGTGCATTTGGTGTTCAAAACCCTGTTTAGTCCTCTGTTCATGCACTGAGGAAACATCAGTGGCGCTGGCAGGAACTGTGCAGCTAAGTTTCCAGTGAGAAATCTGTTGGGAGGGGACAGGATAAACAGGAGTGCTGTCAGAACTGTAAAGCCCTTTATGAAATTCTAGGAAAGGAGATGGATGCAGTGGTTTTCCCTCCCACCTCCAGGGCTGAATGGAAAGGCGGGATTATTCACAAGTTCATGACACACCAAGATGTCAGTGGTATGATCACCCAGATCTATGTATTGTAATCCAGCGGTGCCATTACATCTTGCTAATTGTTGAGTAACAGATAGGTTGGGACAAGAAGACTGAAAGGCAGCTTCCAGCTTCCAAAGACTGGCTGGTAGGTGGAGGCTTTAGGTGGTGAAGGCAGCTACCTTGGGTCATCCTCCAAAGAAAAACACAAAGAAAGCATTGTCCAGAAGATGAAATCCTGACAGAGGCACAAGACAAACACAGCTTTTGAGATGTATCTTAATGAGCCACTGTTTCTCTTTAGAGATTGGAAGCTTTCCTCACTGTGTCATCAGCCTTATGAGCCTCCTGGGCCTCCTCTTCCTGCAGGCTGTTTTTCATCTCTACACCTTCTGTGGTAGCAGGTATGTATGGAGCATGGCAATCTGTTTGCTCATATGAGATCACAGACATAAAGCCTTGTGGTGTTTTGGTTTACTACCAAATAAAGGGGAGGAATTCTGTTTTTACACTCCTAGAAACCAAAATTGCGTTTCCACAACAGCTTCTTCCTCCCACTTAAGAGTATTATCTTGTTCCCTAGGACAATGAGAAACTAGTACCAAGCACAGCAGGTTCCACCTGCAGAAGTGTCTCAGCACTTAGCAGAGATGAAAGGAAGTTCCAGTATGTCTCAGCAACATGGCATGCAGCAAGAACTCAGCGGTACCAAAGTGTTCAGGAGAAGGAAGCAAACATCTACAATGCAGCCAAATGTAACTGTGCAGAAACACGGCATGCAGGGCAAATCCTACCCAACCTTTGTCAGCTCTGTCTTCTGTCATCTCTCTCTGTAGTGCAACTACAGGTGCTGTAATCACTAGTGCAAGTTTCGATCTTTTTTTGTAAGACCAAGTCTAACATATGTGCAATTGGAAATTAATTCATATTGTATAAACTGAGGTAATTCCATTTCAAATACTTCGTATCCTAGTATTTAAATAGCATGTCTTACAGAATAAAATAAATCAAGAAGAAATTGTCTTGTGTAATAATGAGCAGCAACCTTCCCAGAATGATCACACAGGACAAAAGATAAAGTTGAGCAACTCTCACTTTTGCTATAAGAAATTTGAAGTGTGTGACAGACAGCTACAGAGAAAAAAATAAGCAAGGGAGAGAGAGAATAATTGAGCTTTTGCAGTTATTGCTACATGAAGCACAGGAATTATTACAATCCTGAGATCTAAGTGTCACACTCATTTACCTCTTTGCATAATCCAGAGAACTGCATCCCACAGAGCACAGCTCTCTCGTGTTAATTTCTTGAAACACATCTTACTGGTCCTATCACAAGGGAGCCCCTGAGTTAAAGCTTTCATTTTATGACAGACAGCCATGGCTAAGCCTCTGAACCACGGAAGAATACCTGTCTAAGGCTGAGTTAGGTTTGCATGACAAGTGCAGTGAGGAGGAGAGGGGAGAGAACAAGGAACTCCAAGGTGGGACATGACCTAGATCTTTGTTGTTCATTCACTGCTTCTACCCGTGCCTGATCCCATCTCAAGCTTTGTGAGCCTCATTTCACATCTGAACCAGCTACTGCAGGAGTCAGGGCCTAAACACCAGTAATAAAAAGATCATGCGTTTCAGTCTCAGCACACTAAGATTTGGAGTAGTTCTCTAGCTTTATACATAAGAGGAAATGCCATGTCACTTCACTCCTTCTCTTGTGCAGGTTTTAATACCACTACCTTGCTGCCTCTCAGCCTTACCTGGTGCAGCCCATAACCTGGTGTAAATCACTGCCTGGGGAGGTTTCTGCAGGGCACTGGCAGGATACAGACAATGATTCTGCTGGCACAGCACCATGGAACTGCTCCTTTCACTCTTACAGATCCAGCTCCATTCTCTCCATCTGTTGTCACCTACAGCTGTTTGGTCCCAACAGAGCCTGCAATCTGCAGAGCTGACACACAGTGCGAATGAACTCGGAGACAACAGCTAGAAGAATGAACAATTTAGAAGCCAACAAAATTACTGCTAATTCTTTCTGGTAACCTAACTACCCAAAGGCCAGCAAGCAGAAAACCACACTGACTTTAGCTGGTATTTGTAGCTCTCCTGATACCCGAGTTTCCACAGTGCATGTCAACTGCCTGCCTGCAAGTTGTACTCAGCTACATCTCATCTCTGCAGCAGCTCAGCAAGCCCTAAGCACCTGCACACACAAACCTACGTGCAAAGAGCTTCTCCACCAGCACCCTCATTGTAGAGTAGGACCATCCACAAAGCCACAACTCTGCTTGGCTCTTATTAAGTGTTTAACAGACAAAGGGACTACACAGAGAAGACTCATCTTCCTTTCCTCTCTTCATGAGATTCAGAGCAAGTCAAAATTTCAGAGGTACCAACACAGGTGTGACCTCGGTTAGCAACAGCCCACTGGTGTCCATGGTATTCAGGACATGTTCTTTTTAAGTTCTGTTCACTATGTTTCTTTACCATTCCTCCAGTTTGGTCAGGTCTCCAGCCAGAAAGAAAAACATGTCACATCTTTACTTGCAGTTTCCCATCAGGGATCAAAGAGATCAGACTTGCATACCAGAATCCACAGGGTTCTGTAACCAGCCTTGGCCCTATTCCTTGCTCTGTTTACTCTCCAAGCCATCGCAAAATCCTTCTGCAGGAGAGAGGATACAGCAACCTGAGCATTCTACAGCCAGAGTTTCAGCACTGTCTCCTCTACAACTACCAGAGCAACTAAGAACATTTCTATCCTTTCCCTCACTGCACATTTGTCTTCTTAATGGTGCGTCCACAACATGATAAGGACAAATTTGATTGAAATGTGATGGAGGTTATAGCTGCTATTGCTGTTCAGATATTAATCATCAGGCTCCTATGCTTCCGTGGGGCTTGTTTGCCTGAGTCTAGTGTTCATGAGTGATGGCTTTTTGCTTTCCCTGCTTACTGTGGAGCTGTGCTGCCTATCACCTTACCCTGCTGATCCTGGGAACATTTGGATAATGGCACTGGTGATGCACCTGGGCTGGCAGGTGGCCGGGACATTGCTGCTGTTTCTGTGCTGCTGTGCTGGACAGGCTGGAACTCCAGTATGAACTTGAGCCAAAGGGACTGTGACCTGAGGATGAGCTCACGTGGAAACAAGATACCCTGGGAGATATTTGGCCTTATGGTGCTTGTCTTCCCAAGTCACTGTTATATGTGATGGAACCCTGCTTTCCTGGAGATGGCTGAACTCCTGCCTGCCCATGGGATGCAGTGAATGAATTCCTTGTTTTGCTTTGTTTGCACATGCAGCTTTGTTTTACTGTTAAACTGTCTTTATTTCAACCCACCAGTTTTCTCACTTTTACCCTTCCAATTGTCTCCCCCGTCCCACCAGGGAGGTAGTGAGTAAATAGGTGGCTAATGGCAGCTTAGTTGCTGTCCAGGGTTAAAACGCAACAGCAGAAAGAGATTGTTTGCCTTTTTATGGGACTTCTTTTTTTTTCCTACGTATGTCAATTTTAAACTATTGTTCTCCTCAAAAAAAGCAAACCAAACCAAAAAAACCAAACAACTCCACCACCCATCTCAAGAAGGAGAGGAAATTTCTAACAAATTCAGAGACTGCACTAACTTTTCAGCCCTCACTTCTAAATGAGAACTGCATTTTTTATGGTTCAGTCCTTCCCCAGCAGGAATGCTCTACTGGGAGATCACAGAATCAGGTTTTTGTCACTTGGTCAGCCTGACCCAAAGATTTATATAAAACCCTTCACATACCATGTTCAGTTGCCACATTTTCTCAGAGAGGCCACTGCAGCATCACCAGCTGTGTCTCTTCTATGTTAACATCATTTCAGTTTTACAAGCCCCCAGTACAAGCCTCTTCATGCCCTGCTACTTCTGTTTGAATATGATGAACAGACACACTGGGTGACTGAAAGGTGGTCTCACTTTAGCGTATTTGTGAAGCTTGGGAAAAGAATACAAACCTGTGTCATCCCACTGACACGCTGTCACACCATCCTGTAGATCTACCTGCTCTAGGCTGAGTAAGGCTGGATTAGTTCAGTAACTCTTATGAAGGGTTTACATCCTTTTGCTTCTATGTCTCCTGATGTCCATGAAGCAGTAACACATGCCCAAGTGCCCAGATTGTCAGAGCACTGGCAAAAAGGCCTGTCCTGCTGGGTGTTTCCAGGTAAAAATCCTCCCCTGAACTATTGCCTTGGTTTGACACGTAACAAACATGTCAGAAAGAACGTTAGCAAGTCTCTGTGGTCTCATGCACCAAGATATGAATAACCAGATAAAAAATAGGTGGAGCCATATTGATAAATGCATCCCCATGAGAATATGAGAGAAACAGCTTTTTCAGTCAACACTTGAATCAGAGAAAAGGTTGGAGATGAAGAGAAGAGCATTTCTCCCCCCATATTCACCCAGATACTTCATTATTCTGCATGTCAGCTCATGACATAAGCAGCAAAAGATTGCACTAATGTAGCATTTGTCATTACGCTGGTGGATGCAGTCCTGGGAGAGTTACTGCTCTATGTTACAGTCATTCCTAATACTGCTCTGAAGAACAGTACAGCCTGAGACTTGAAACAACTGAAATAGCCATGTAACTTCAGAATCTGGGAGTTTATGTTAATCAGAGATTTGCTTTTGTTTCTTCTTCAAACATGAACCCAGGTTCTACCTCTCCCTTATTTGCAGAAATAAAAGATACATATTCCAGAAAGCATACTTACATTGGTGAGTGAAAACAAACCTAGCACAATAGAAGGCACTCAACTGATTTGAATCAGCTGAGCTTTGCACACACTTGTCAGGACACACCTCATTAACAAGCATACTTACATTTTATTCCACTTCACATCCAAGCAACATGCTGCAGCCAGCAGCCACCACTAGGCTGTATCAAAATTTCACAAGTGCCATGGAGAAGTTGCACTGGTCCTTCCCCACTAGTGCCTCTCAGGCTGAGATTGGAGCAGTAGCGTCATCACTGCAGGTGAGGGTATCCAGCCAGAGCATGAGAGAAAAGAAAGAGCCAGCAGCTCCTTTAACAACTCCTTTTTGCATACCCAGCCACAGATTTCACTTCTCCTAAGGACAGCAAGGCTCAGATTCCATCCTGGACAGCACAGGATCATAAGCAAACTGGAGCTTCACCACAATTTGCAGATTCTTGAACTCTCTTGAAGGAAGAAAGAGAGTAGACCTCAGAAGAGACAACTCCAAGTTCCAGTAAGGTATCTGTGTCAAGCAAGTGAAAGACGACCCTATTAAGCTATCACCAGTACCAGTACTGGGTCCTACAGACCCAGTTTGCCTCAGGTGCAGGTCATTCCAGCAAAGGCCCAGCCACAGATGGGAAAAATAAGGAAGCCCCTCATTAATTCTTTCTGCATAGTCTTTCCCTGTGGTCTGTGTACACTGCCACATTGTGACTGACTGTACAACATGCACATATACCCTGCAGTTTTCTTACTGCTTCCAACTGCTTCATATTCAAACCTTTAATAATGTGCATTTAACATTGAATTTTCTGTGCTTTTTTTTCTGATAATCTTCTTGATGGAGTGTGTTTACACTAATGGTACAAAGTGAACCAGGGGTAGGTGGAGCATCTTGTGAGAAAACCAGCCATTACTTCTAACTTTCCATTACCAAAACAAACCGAGATCAGTAAGTTTCAAGTCTTCCCCTGCCACAAAAGCTTACTTGCAAGGCAGCAAATCTGTGACCACAGGTTCTTTATGTTTTACTCAGTGTATCTGTCCATCAGAGGATTATGAAAGTTCCACCCACATCTTCTCAGCATGTGAGCACCCCAGTGACTTCTGTTCCACCTATCCCAAGACAGCAGTACCTTGCTAGTTGCCCCTCTTAATCTTCAGTATGTTTACTCATACAATAGCACTTCTAATATGCATGGGATTATAGTCAGAAAACTACACGTTCAATAGCAAACAGGAAGTCTGCAGTCTGGAACAAGGTTGAACTTAGGTTATGCTACAGACAGTGTGGTACCTTAATCCATAGTCCCTTTTCTTTCATGCAGTATGACTGATGGAAGTCATAGGAGAGGCTACAGGACATTCTGCTAAGTAAAACCTGTCACTTTGGAAAGGGATTAACAAAAAAAGAGGCGAAACCCTTTAATCTATAAAAAAACACCCTGAAACATGAGTAGGAGGAAAAATCTTTTACTCTGATGAAAGTATACTGTGTTTTTTTCATAAGTAGGCTTATGCAAGTACTGTGCAGAAGCTTGGGTGGGTGCTTATAGATGGGACTGATACAGTCAGCTCTTAAGAGTGTTGCCACAGTTCCCATTATAAAAGTCTGGTTATTACAGTTCATAATATTACCAAACATTATGAGTTTGGGCTAGAATTATCTGTGGTAGATATCTGCACCAGCCTGATATTTAATTTTTTTTCTTTTGCTTTTTAATTTAGATCAATAATTCAATAACATTTCACCCATGCCAGGAAGTGTGGATAATATTTCATTTAAAAAACTGTAGCAGTGACATATCTTAGATGAGGTGGTTAACGTTTTACAGTGTTTGCCTTTCTGTTAGTGATATGCTGTGCTGAGTTCCATAAAGGCCTGCCCAAAATTAATCAGTGGACTGAACTTCGTAGATGTACAATTCATATATGCATTGCTCTATTCGCTGAATTTTTCTTCGCAGAGAAGACATTCTTGCATATTCTTTTCTTCCCACAGGAACATTCAGAGAATGAAAGCACAGGTATAGTCTAGTCTTGCTTAAGATTTTATACACAGATATGTGAGTGTAGACCCAGACCCCAGGAGTCTTGGCAAAAGAAAATATATAATTTTGAAACAGAAGGATTACTAAAGACAGGAAGAGATCTGTATAAATTCAAATTCAAGCCAATTCTAAGCCTTTAAGCAGCAAAATAAAAACAAAGGGCTAGGCCTGCCATTTCAGAAAAGGGAAATGGAGACAGAGTGACACAGCCCTATGTCAATAGCAGAACAGAAGAACACTTGTTGCATTTCCCAAATCAGGGGTATATAGGATTGCTAGATTTGCCATGACAGAAAACCAATGAGCCTCTGGGGTTCAGAGGAAAAGTCCTATAGAAGTATCTGAAGAAGAAACCCTATAACTATGATCATCAAACCAAATCCCAAACACTGCTGAAGAGCAGCAAGGAAACTGAGGGAGATGACAAACAAGTATGCCTATTTAGCCCATATGCCCCATACTGTGAAGCAGAAGGAGCTTGCTTTAGAAAATCACCTGTAAAGTGTTTTTCCCCGTATGTCGCATTACCCTGAAGACTGTGTGCCAGAAAGACGACAAGGGTAAAGAGCTGGGAAGACAAAGTCTAATTTTAAGCTGCCCTGTGGGGTCAGTAGCTGTCCTGGGGGTCTGTTGCACTGGGATTCTTGGGTTCTTCTTACAGAAGTATTCCCCATACAGGCACTTAGAAAATGGGGCAAAACAAGGAGAGCCAGTGACTGAAGAAGAAAGTCATGCACCAGCCTCTTTTTTACCTCTAGCTATGTCAACACCATGACTGGTGGCAACTACTTCTAGCTAGCCCTGTATTCTGGCCTGTCAGCACAGAACTGGCCATTGATGAGGAAGAGAGCTTCACGATTTCATTACATTTCATCACATGTGTCCAAAATAGAAAAATCTCAATTTTATGAAGTATTTAGTATCTCACCATCTGTGAAATCTCAAATCTGTCAGTGAGTATGCCCCTCCAGAGGGGAGAACTTGTAAGAATGCTTTTTCTACAAAGAAATTCTATGGTTCCTCTTGTTTCTGGGACATAAACAAATCAAACTATTCTTTGGAAACAAGCAGATACCATGGATAGGTTTCTTTCCATTTTTATGCTGTCCTGTATCACTAAGACATGAAGTTGCAACTAGTGTTGGGAACTTCCACAGAAGCCAAAACACGTCTGCATTGGATAAAAACCTCTTCATTTTGTTCTCTTTGCCCAGCATGGTGGCATGCCCTGACAAATAAAGCTCTTTTCTTATGATAAGAAGAATGACCATGTAGATGACTACATACAGCAAGAGGCAGGGACAGAGACAACCCCACTACAATCTGATTTTGGAGTTTTTGACATTCCCTGTCCCCCTGACATTTCTCATGCTCTTTCCCTCACAGCCACTCTCCTGTCAGCAGTATATATGAAGAATAAAGGCACAAGATTTCCCCCGATACCATCAGTATTTTGACTGTCAGTTAAAAGAGGCTTCTGCACAGCCACATCCATGTCTTACTAAGTATTTTGAAGAAAAGTTAAATATTCCAAGAGGTACCACGTAGATGTACAGGTTTGTGTGTGTGCTTGTGTAGAATTTCTAAGCGATGTAAAACTGCATTTTAAAACAAGGGTGTTTTAGAAGTTTCTTTAAAAAAAACGGTGTGATGTGTAACTCAGTCATCAGAGCAAAGAGAACCTTTTCCTTTTGCACTGAGAAGCAGCACAGTAAGCACTTCACAAAAGTAGATTGAGTTGCTATTAGTTCTTTGTGGTAATGCAACTGCATGACCGAAAGCCACAAAGAATTCAGTAGCAGAAAGCTACGCTGTCCTGAATATATATTTTAAATAACCATAGAGATCAAGTTCACACAGTGAAAGTGGTCCTGCTGCAGCAGAATGGTGCTTGGTTATTATAAATCAGAGTGCTGATTGGGTATCTAAGCAAGTAACCCTCTACCACTGAGATAAATTAGGTGATTTCTTTAGTATTTTGGAGATGGGGAGCAAAGGACAGAAGCCTGAGATATCATGTGAGGCCTGGGAATAATCTTCCAGAAGGGGCAGGAGCAACTTAAAATAATACAGGGTTCTTTCCATCACAACTTCTCACTTAGGCAAGTATCCAGTGGTCGAATAGGCCTGACAAGTGCTCAAAGCTCCCCCAGGCTATGTGATTTTGCTTTTGATTATGTTAAATTTTCCAGAGATAGACAGTAGGCACTAGAGCAGGAATACGGAACAGGATTGGTACCAGTTCCCAGGCCTGAGAAGAATATGCCAGGTGTCCATCATGTCTGCCTCATTCCTCGTGTTCTCTCGAAGTATCTGGAACACTTTCAGTTTTCAGGACTTGGGCTCAGAACTCCACTTCTGCTAATGCCTGTCACCTCTTCACTGGAAAAAGCATCAACACCACAAATGTAAAAAACCATCTATTTTTATCACTTTGCAGAAGCATTGGGGAGGAACTGTATGATTTTTGCATTTTCAGTGCTAAAGGAAGGACATGTTTCTTCCAGTAGCTCAGAATTAGAAAACTCCCTCTGATATGAAACACAGACAAGAAAAGGCACCTACTGCATTTAAGCTCTGCTGCAGGGTTTATCAGCCATAAATTGCCCCATGAGGAGAGGCAAGGCAAAGAAGGTACAGGAAGCCAGCTCTGCAAAGGGCAGGGAGTGGAAGCTCTCCAGCTCCAAGGACCTAAGCCACCAGAATAATGGGGTCTCAGAGAACAGTAGTGAAGAGAGAGCAATGACTCTGGTTGCAGTTGTACTGGCACAACAGGAATCTGGCACAAGCCAGACTGTGTGGAAGACCCATCTGAGGTAGAAACAAAATCAGGCTGGAATATTAAGCGCAAAAGCTGCCTGTGCCTTGTGTGAGGGGACCACAGGTGCAATGGGCGAGTCAGGCTGTTCTTTGGAACATGGCACTGTTACAAACCAAGGCCAGGGCCCTGTGCCCAGGCTGTTTCTTCTTACCTTTGTCATGGTCTTAGACACTGAGATCACATCGGAGACCAGGTCAGAACCCCAGGCGTTTAAATGAGGTGTGGGATACAGAAGTTGTGGAGATCAGTTGAGGACGGGTCACATTACAGCCTGAAATGGCATGTAGGCCAAATGTCTATCCCAGCTGACTGGGGAATAAGAGCTGCATTAACCCAATGTATCAGTAGCAGTCATAATGCAGAACTGCTCTTCCAAAGATAAACATGCTCCAGGATAATTGGATGCTGACCAGAGACCTAGGTCCTCTGGAATTTAATTGTCTTCATGCTGGCATTAGGACAACAGACCTCAGGGAGGAGTAAAAGTAGTTCTAAGGACTGCATCTCTCTGTACTGTCTCTTGTTCAGTGCTGAAAATATTACAAGATTTTCTAAACATGATATTTAAAGGCAAATGGTGCCACCACTCATTGATGATTTCTGCTCACAGCAGCATTATATGGAGCCTTGACATCTCATTCAGACATGTAGTTCTAAGATGGGAACTTTTCTTCTAATACTACTAGTGATTTAGATACTTTTTTCTTTTGAATTAAAAAGAATTGCTAAAGAAATAATGACATAAGAATGCAGTTGCAATCACTGTTGCTTATCCCATTATCAGTGAAGATTTTAGCTACCATTAAAAAAGATTTTTATAGTGCCCAGCTTGACAAGGCTAGGAGTTATCTGTCAAGGTTTGCAGCCATGCTTTCATCCAGATTTCTCTCAGTAATGAGACTGTAAACCTAATAACACTACTGGAGTCAGAGTTGGTTTCTGTTTACAACAGAGTAAAAGGGTGGAATTTCAAATACAGGAATAATATCTGCTATATCAAGGACTTAATAACAAATTTGAGGCCTTTTTTTCTTTTTAGTATAAATTACTATTTGTAGGATTGTAAAATAGGCTGTGTGTTGCTTACAGCTACCACTGAGCAGGACAGTCTTAGTCCAGAGGGCTGCACTTAAAGTGACCATAATTTTAGGGCTTCATATAGGCTTTGTCAGCATCCAGACTTTAATTCACAATTAAAATTGTTTCTTGCTTCAGTTTCTTCATTCTACAAATAATAATCAGCCTGGAGAGAGCCTTACTTGTCTCTCTGCAAAAGGATTTAAAAATCTACAAGTTCTAGTCTGACCAACAATGCCAAAGGATCTCCTGTCTGGGACGATCTCAGTGATGAGGGACTGTTCAGTGCCAGATCTTCAGCATAAGACTGAAAATGTTCACAATACATCTAATGTAACTATGCAAAAATAAGTAGTACCTGCCTAACCTTGACTTATTGCTATCTGTCTTTCCATCAGGAGGCTGGTTGGCCCTTGTTTATTTCTACTGCAGCTGTTATTTCCACTCATGCATATGAACTTTTTCCTATTAAGTAATTTGCTTAATATCTCTACATCAGTAGTTTATCTTACATTGCATCAAATAGAGTTTATTCATTTCATTTGTTGCCTGATAATGTCATCAAAACACAATATGTTAAGAGACAGGGCAAGCACAAACAACCCTCTAAACCAGTGAGTCTCATTTTTTGCAGGCAGGTAGCCTGTTCTACCAGGAAAAATACTGAATTATGAAAACTCCTTCCTGTATGTACCTTGTCACAGTAGAAACTGTGCCTGTATTCTGGCCCACTTATATGCACTTCATTGAGAGGCAACTACAAACTCTATGTTGTATTTGAAAACAATGACTTAAATCACAGCTATCAAGTGTATCAGAGACATTGTTCCTCTGATTCAGTTCAAGCTTATTTCAGGTTTTATGCCATGGGGTTCAAGAATGAATTCTTTTGATGCTGAAATTCTTAATTCTTTAGATTTAATGTGGTAAAAAAATCTCATTAAATTACATTTTCTCACTTTTCTTATTCTCAAATGTACAGAAGAATGAACTTACCTTACTCAGAGAAAGATCAATATTCACAGGAATCATGACGAATGAATGCCAAGATGGACGGGAAAAAAAAAAAATCTAATAAAACTTTTCAATTTAAATATTTTAAAATCAACCTACATATAATGATCACCAATCACTATACCATATCACTATACCACAAGCAATTATGTTAGGTAAAAATCATACAGTGGTACATGTTTTCTCCTAAAGTTTCACAAAAACTAGACCTCGGAATATACTTTCACCCCATATGCAAATTTCTTTGGGTTGAATAAAGTATTTCATCCCATCCTAAAATGTGTTTCTGAAAGAGGGCAGTGTCATCTGTTTTGACCACAAGTGGAGATGAAAGGGCAACTAGAGTGGGGTTTTAAATCTCCTTTGGTCGCACACAAGTCACATGTGTGCTATCCCAACTGCCTGGTCTTGTGCACTCGACAATGAGAAAAACAACGATTATCAGACATTATGTTTTGAAACAGCTGTGAAAGAGACATTTCAGATCACTGTGAATTGTAGCAAAACCCATGGGATAGAATGGAGGGAAAGGGACAGTTTTCTCCTCTAGAAGAAATAATAGATCCCACGATAGCTGAAAAGTAGGGTGGAATGTAAGAAGATAGAGCGGGATAGCTCTGAATCATAGATGAGATGTTACTCCTAAAGTAATTTCTGGTAGTTCATTATTTCTGAGGAAACAGGACCTCATGACACATTTATCAGCAGAGATACTCAACCATGGAGGAAAGGCAGCTGTAACTCTGCAGAATTCTTCTCACATTTGGTATAGGTGGTCAACTTTATCAATCAGAAAGTCCAATGTAATAAATATTAGTTACTTCAGCTGTCTGAAGGCCAGGTATTTTTAGGACAGTCACATAATTTCAGTTCCCAGATAATTATTTTTACTCATCAAGACCATATCTGTGAAAAGATTTCGTATATCTGTACAGTACAAAGCCTGGGCTCAACTCCCAGTTGCCTTTGTTTGGTTGGTTTTTTGTCTTGTTTTGTTTTGGTTGGTTGGTTTGTTTTGTTTGTTTGTTCTGATCCTTCTGGACTTAGGTTTAGATCTTTGATTCTCACAGAAATCAAACACTAGTATGTGCCAAAAAGTGATTTCAAGGCATTAACTATATCTGCCGTTTCATATACAGTCATTCTATCTTCTAGATGGTATTACTAAAGCAAGTCTTGGCAGAGAAAATTTGGGAAGCTTCAGCTGGTCTGGGTAATGAAGTAAATATTATATGTATCCCAACATACCCTGAAAGCAAGCAGAATATTTAATCACAGAAGATTTAATCTGAAGTGGTGTTCAGTTTAGACAGTTATTTGGATCACAATAATATATTGAAAAGGTGATTCTGGGAGAACAAAAAGCTGCCATACCCCTGCTGCACACTCCTGACAGCTGTGCCAAACTCATTAGTAAGCTACTGTTGGTATTTATAGCTTATCAGGGTAAACAGTCGCTTTTTACAGGGCTCAAGTTGTAAGTTCCCACTATAATCAAAGGGCACAGGGTTGAGAAAGCCAGCCAAAAGTGGGAAGCTTAGAATGCTGTGCTCAGTACCAGAATTCTGTCTCATCAAAATTCAAGTTGCAGCATTTAGCGGATTTTAGTGCTGTTTCATTCTACTTTCAGCATTTTCAACCCAAAGAGCAGCTACAGCAGTTTCTAAAGAAAGCACAAAGCAGCATGAGGAAACACGTCATTGTTAGTCCCCAAATTACGATTTTTTCTCTTCTGACTGACTGCCTCTTTCTTCTTACTGTTCAGACAAGCTTGCCAAGCACTAGGGAGTTGAAAATGTCAAATATCATCACTTGTATTCACTAATATCTAGTTTAGAAATTCTGATATGATTAAAACATAGAAAGCAAAATTTATTGTCACTACCAGCGTTCTATCATCATGTTCTTTTCTTCACCTGAAGTGTTGTCAGTACTGCCAAGTTCCCAAATTAAGTGATATTTAGGGTTCTACTCCAGCTGGAGTCATATGGTTCTGAGATTTTATGTTTTAGCCATTATTGTTACAAAGCAAAACTACCCAAGCAAATGCATTTCTTTTGCAGTGATATCATTTGTGGCCAGCAAGTTGAGAAATTACTTTTCAACTTTCAGGGATGTCAAGGCTCACTTTTTCAGGTCATATAGGTGCCATACAGCACCCCACTGCCCCCATACCTTCCCCGATCCTGCTCTTAGTCATACATTGTGAAGCAAAGCAAGGCTTTAAAAGGGTTAATCAAAGTATCTTGCTCTAAGAAAGCTCACCCCCCCCTCATATCTATCCTGCTCAAAGGAAACTTCCTTCTGTTCAGTTCAATGGACCCAAACCCACAGAAGAATATTAGGAACATTATACAAAGGGCTTAGGGGTAATAAATTAAGGCAAAGTAGGCTAGGGTAGACATCTGAGTAAGTAAAGTAGGCCTGAAGCCAAGGCTTTCTCCAAGCTTCAGTGACTGGGACAAAGACAATGGGGAGTTCAAGAGTACACCGGAGTAAGAGGAGAAATTCCGAGGCCCCCAAGATGAAGTAACAGGATGTACCACCAAATTATTCCCCAAAATGGAGACCACGCCCCAAACCCCGCCCTAACTCCACCTGTTATGAATATTGTAATCTAATAATGTAATAATATGAATATGTATGTAAAGATGTTGTAATCACACTCAAGAACTGTATAAATTACCTATCTTTACTCTGACCCCTTCAAAGCTCTTTGTCCAGCGCTAGCTGGGGGCTCTCCGACGTCGAAATAAGTACCTTACTGTTTAAAGGCATAAAACTTTGTCTCTAAGCAGTCTTTATATGCCTTTTTGGGGTTCAATTGCAAACTGTAAGCTGGTATTTCCCTGTGCCAGACAGGCCTTGTTTGTTTGGGTGTAGCAAGCAGGGCTGATTCCCAGTCATGCATCAGTATCAGAAAAAATGAACTGTTTGGGTTATCATCTGCTTAGATGGGAGAAGGAGGTTTCCATCGTATGCATCTCCATCATAACCTATGCATTGTGTGTATGGGATACATGTAGCCTTGGGACAGAAGCAGTGTTTACAATTCACTTGTAAAAAGGGAAGGTGACAGAATGAGCCAGCAGCAAAACTAGAAGAGAGATCTTTACCTCTGGACTATCTGGAAACCCCCAGACCAAATCTACCTTCCTGAAAAAGTGTCCAGAACAGCACCATGAAATCAGGAAAGTCCATCCTACACATTAAAATGCTAGACTATTGAGACTATCAGGAAATATAAAGGCTTGATGAACAAACTGACCTTTCTGGAGTAATACTAGAGATTCTTTTGGATTTGCATATCTTAATTAAACCAACTGTAACTGAACTATTTTATACCTAACACAACTGTGATGGACTTACCTCACCTCACCTCACCTCATACCAGCTTCAAGGCAAGAAAAGGAAGTAACTTTACATTCGCTGCATAAATGGGCCACATACATCTTTATCACCATATATTGCTGAAATAAGAAAACAAACAAGCCTCCATTAAAGAGATAATCATGAGTTGTGGAAACATTAGAAATTAGAACAATGCAGGCACAGTACTGAAACTAACATTAAGCTTTATGTACTGTCATTTAAACCGATACTTAAGTCCAGAAGATTAGAAGGTGTCTTGCACCTTTCTGTGAATGATCTGATGCTGGACTTGAATTCCTTCAATAGAAATAGAAATGTCCTTTCTACTAGAACTATCTTCTCTCAGCCTTATTGCAAAATAAGACAGAAATAACTGTCCAAACCCCCAAATCAGACAGAAGAATCTCCTTCTGCTTACACATGCAGCATCTGTTGCAGAAAATTAAATAAATGCCGCTACACCCTGCAAATATCTCCATGCACCAGTTTCTTTTCACTAATTTCCATTGATTTATGTCAGAGAAGAATGTCTCACAGATTTCTCATGTTTTCTTAGTCCAGCTACATGAAATAATGGAGGACATATCACATACAGTCTTAGTGTTCTGTGCAGACACACTGGGGATAATAGACACAGCACGACAGGCTGAGCAGTGCCAAGGTTAATCCCAAACTAGCTGAGCTAGCAGGTTTCCAGGCCACATCGTTAAGTGCTGCCAGTGGTGTCCAAATGCGAAACTTCCTCCTTCATATCCTTAGCTTGCCTGCCCTGGGAGATTGCTAGGAAGCATCCCCATTGGGAAAAAATAGCCTCATGCTTTGCTGTCAAGTGAAGATATCCTGTTCATTCCTCAAGCCAAGTATTTCCGTGTTTTAAGGAATCAGAGAAATGAAACATCTTCTTTCTATTGTTCAAGCAGAGCCTTAACAATTCCTCATTTCTGTGCAATCTCCTGACCAAAGAAAAGTGGTGCTGACACCAATGCTTTGGACCTCCAGCACAGAGAGGAGTTACAATTTATCTGGACGTTTCTGCTCCTTTCCCCTCATGAAACAAATATCTCAGTTCATCTGATCCTCTGACTCACTTCCTCCCCACTTTTCAGTCATCCGCTCTCAGTGCTCTTTTGCAACTAAGCCCAGCCTTCCTTGTCCAGACTGGAGCAGGGTTCAAGGGGAGCATTGCTGGGACATAGGCTGGAACATAACCGAAATGTAATTACAAGATGGAGCTCCCAGGCCTTGTGACCTGTGCAGGAGTTTGGGGAAGGTAAACATCAAGCATTTTAATGATCCTAATGCTAATTTTAAGAGAGCCGCAACATTTCATACCAGCAGGAGCTGTGTGCCTTTGGTGTATGTCAGTGATCCGACTGGCTCCAAGTAAGCTGATAGCTCATTGCATGGCACTGGGGACTCATTCCTCTCCTCTGGGTAGCAGTTGCATGAACAAGGTTCTGTGCCCTGGCTACGTGCAGTGCTGTGCTGACTTGACTCCGCAACATCTATTTTTGAAGCCAGCTCACAGCCAGCTCAGGGAGCTCTGCACTGTCAGCATGGGCACAGCACAAACATGGCCTGCAGAAGCTATTAGGACAGGATTCCAGGGAGTGACGGGAAGCAGAATTTCAGACTAGGCTGCAGACTAGTACATTTAACTCCTAAATTCAGCACCCTCAGGAGTACTTTGAAACATAGCATTTTATTTACCCACACGTGTATAAAGTGTGCACAACAGCTCTGAATTCAAAGTCAGGTCCCCAGTTTCAGTCTTGCTATTAAATGCAAGCTTCCTTGAAGGGAGAAGGGCTCTGGGAGTGTGGGCTTCACCTCAGCCTCACCTACCCTCCAGTAAGAGTTGTGTAAAAGAAACTTTAATCTCGTTAGGACTTTCAGGTGTGTGGGTGTTTCCAGGAATAAACAACACCCAACCACAGAACAACCAGGAAGCTGCTTTATAAGCATGTATGCCACTTTGCTGCCACAAAATTTATAAATTATATCTCCATAGCCAGGCTGGTGCATTATGCCATTCTACTAGAGAACTTGCCATGTGGTGGGATCAATGGGCTAGGAAATGACCACTGCACATTGGCCTTCATGGCATGCTGAAAGCAAAGGCTTAAAGTACAGTCTTCAATTGCACACACTGAGACAATCAAATTTGAGGAAGACCTGTCAATCCTGCTCCAGGTAGGCTGGGTGAACTCTGTTAGAGTCAGGGACTGGAATAGCTGGAGGAACAACCAGTCAGAGCAAAGTGCATCAGCTAAGTAGATATAGAACTTTTGCATCTGCCCACACAAGAAACGATGCTATCCAATACTTTTGTTTTCTCTTTCTCATACCTCCATATACAAAATTAATGTCTTTTGTTACTGAGTATGCAAATAAATCTTCTGAAATTATTTTTTTGTCTTTATAACAAGTTCTAGGTTCTATGACAGGTCATCAGAAGGCAGGAAATTCAGGGACAAGTGTAACACACTGCTATCTCTGAAAGAATTAAATTGGCTTTAATGCCCTATACATTGCATAATGTAATCCAGCCTTAATTTTACTTCCTTGCCAAATTGCCACACAAAACCATTGTATTTCACAGGGTGAGCAATTACTCAGTGAGCAAAACAGATCTGTCAGTACACAGAAAAGTCAAGATTTTTTTTCAGAACCATTTCCAGCTTCAGAGATAATTGGATTTACTCATTTATCTGCAGCCTGTTCAGCTATCTGTACCTTTAGGATCCTCAGCTGACATAGAAAGAGACAGCAAGGAGAATTCTAATATGGAGAAAGTGATGGTAGCTTCAAGTGAACTCAACAAAACCGGGCCAGCTTAAGTTTATACCAGATGGGGTCCCAGCGCTCTGATATTTCTGTCACCATTGGAAGTGAAGTTCCTGGAACGAATTTAGTTTTTGTCTGCACCTTGCTAATTCAAATTCAGCTTTGCAGCTCCTAACCTTCTTGCTGAATGAGTTATTAGCATGGAATCTGCTGTCAGCAAGGACTTCAAGCTGAGTAAAACCACTTCAAACAGAGCAGATCACAGAGGCTGTCAAATAATATCTGATGACATTATGATAATTAACATAAAATAGTTCTGCAATAACCCACACTGAAAACCACAGGCAGAATCTAGAACTGTGCTCTCAGAACTCAGAAGACAGGGAAAGTTCAGTCTCCAGAAAGGCTGTGATGGTTCTGCATAGCATGTTAAACAAACAGTGCTTGGCTTTTTCTACTGCTGTGTGGAAATGGGAACTTACTGAAAATGTATCCTTAGTTGCATATTGTTGACAATGTCTTCATCCTCAACTATGCTCAGGCTCCAGCTATCATAATCAGTTTTCTTTCCACTTTTTCTCCTTTCCATCAAATGCACACCACATTTCTAATTGATGCAGCCAGCAAACCCTGACAACTTTCACTCCTCTACATGCATTACTTCTCCATCCAGGCCGTCCTCTGTCCCACTCTGGCCTTTCTCAGGACCAGTCATGGCAGTCTGGTAAAGTTCTCACTGACTAAAAAGGGGAAACAACTTCCACTTTTAAAAAGGGAAATAAAGAAGACCTGGGGAACTACAGACTGCTCAGTCTCACCTCTGTGCCTGGCAAGATCATGAAGCAGATACCCCTGGAAATTATGCCAAAGCAAATGGAAAATAAAGAGGTGATTGGTGACAGCCAACATGGCTTCACTATGCAGGCAAATAGCGCCTGACAAATTTGGTGGCCTTGTACAACAGGGTTACAGCAGTGGTGGATGAGGGAAGAGAACTGATCTAATCTACCCAGACTTGTACAAGCACAGGACACTGTCCCACACAACATCCTTGTTTCTAAGCTGGAGAGGCACAGACTACACGGTGGATGGGGGTTTGGTTGGATGGTCACACTCCAACAGCTGTGGTCAGTGGCTCCATTCCAAGTGGAGAGCAGTAACGAGTGGTGTTCCTCAGGGGTTGATGTTGGGATTGGTGCTGTTCAACGTCTTTGTTGCCGACATGGGCAGAGGGACTGAGTGCACCCACAGCAAGTTTACCAACAACACCAACCTGTGTGGTGTGTTCAACAAGCTGGAGGGAAGGGACGCCATCCAGAGGGACCTTGGCAGGCTTGAGAGCTGGGCCCGTACAAACCTCATGAACTTCAACAAGGCCAAGTGCAAGGTCCCACACCTGGTTTGGGGCAATCCCAAGCACAAATACAGGCTGGTTGGAGAACGAATCTATAGCAGCCCTGAGGAGAAAGACTTGCAGGTTTTGGCAGATGAGAAGCTCAACAGGACCCATCAATGTGAACTCATAGTCCANCCAGTTCTGGTGTCCCCAACATAAGAAGGCCATGGACTTGCTGGAGCGAGTCCAGAGGAGGGCCATAAAAATGATCAGAGGGCTGAAGCCCCTGTTCTATAAAGACAGGATTAGAGAGTTTGGGTTATTCAGACTGGAAAAGAGAAGGCTCTGGGAAGATCTTATACCAGCCTTCCAGTACCTAAAGGGGGCCTACAAGAGAGCTGGAAAGGGAGCTTGCAAGGGAATGTAGTGGTAGGACAAGAGGGAACGGCTTTAAACTGAAAGAGGGTATTTATTTAGATTAGATATAAGAAAGAAATTATTTATTGTGAGAGCGGTGATACACTGGAACAGATTGCCCAGACAAGTTGTGAATGCCCCATCCCTGGCTGTGTTCAAGGACAGGTTGGATGGGGCCCTGAACAATCTGCTCTGGGGGAAGGTGTCCCTGCCTGTGGCAGGAGCGTTGGAATGACATGATCTTGAAGGTCCTTTCCAACCCAAACCATTCTAGGATCCTATGAATTCTATCTCGTGGGATCCTGGCTCTCATTAGGCAAGTTAGAGAATGGGCTCCTGTGATTAAGAAATAAAGTGCTCATCACTTCTTGTGGTAAACTTATGTTTCCTGTCATGTCCTGCCGCAGACTTCTCATATCTCACTTCCCAAGTTCTGCTGCCTTCAACCAGAAGTTGCTCCCAAAGAGTCTTAAGGATGTCTTAAATAATATTTTCCTACCAAAAGAATCCATCTGTCTAACTTCTGGTTCTGAATGAATTTCCTGTAGCAAAGATCTTTCATGATGGCAATTTAAAGTAGGACTTTTCTTGTTTTAAAGTAGGACTTCTCTTGTTCTCTTCCAACATCTCCTCTGTCCCACTGAATATTTTAAATTTTTATATTTATGCAGCAATCTTGTGTCCAATACACTATGTCTGCACATTTATACCACCTTAGCTTCCTCTTGTCTTTGCATCAAATTTGAGCACTTCTTTTAACCTTTGAGGCCTGATATTGATTACATGTTCTCTCTCCAGCCTTGTATTTTAATCTCTATTTACATCAAGACCTCTTCTTCCTCTCCATGCCCTTGTCTAAAATACAGCTATGATATCTATTCACACACATTACTAATTCCTAGGTCACTGATAAATACTCTGAAAACAAACCAGTGTTATTGAGAATAGCACATTGAAAACCTCAGAACAGTGCAGAGGAGTGTCAAAATGTGATACTGTATTTAAAAAATCAAGGGGGGGGGGAATATACAGAACACCCTCCCACAAAAAACTATAGCCAATGAGATGATCCCGGGACCAAGATAATCCAGCTGAATTTGTGTCTTACATTATTTTCTTTACATGATCATTATCAGTCTTTACATAAGACCTTAACTCACACTCCTCTGTTCCAGTGAACATCAATTCAGACAATTTTGGAACACCAGTCTGATCAAACGAAATTACCAAAACATCAGACTGCAGTCATCAGTAGACTTCAAACATGGGGTGCAGTCCTAGTGCCTGAGCAGTTCATTTCCTGCCAACTTTGAACTGTTTTCTGTCTTTACTTCTTATGTCTCTGTCCTCAGTGGTAATTACTCTGACTCCTAGCTTTCAAACAAGACAAAAAGCTGAAGCCTTTTGTCTACTTGATCCACAGAACTGTGCTGGGGAAGTGCTATGGCTTAAGAAAGGAGACAGAACTCTGAATCTGAAATTAGTAGATCAGTGAGGAAGTGGAGAAACAGGTACAGTATTATTTTAAAACAATCCACAAAAGAGTATTCTGAAAAAAATCCCCAAACAAACAGATTTTTTAGAGAAATATGTAGGCCACCTTCAGTTTCTGTATCATTTCTGTTGAATGGAATTTAAAATAGGCTTTTCTTTCCCCTCAAAATTCAGTTTCTGTTCTCAGGGTCTGGATAGGCTCGTTGTTCAAGGCGAGAATTGTGCCACCAGTAGCTAAGAAGCTACTTAAGAAAGAAATAATTGAAAATGTCACTTACAGAAAAGATTTAAGACTGCTTTTTGGTTTGTTTTTTTTGTTTGTTTGTTTGTTTTTTTGGTTTTTTTCCCCTTCAGAGATCAACACGAGGAAGAACTGTCTTGGAGGTAGTGCCAAAGAAGTGCCAAAGAAGTAGTAGTAGTAACAGGCATGACAAACATGAAGGATAAATTTCTCTCTAGCTTCCCAAGAGTAACATTTCCTTTCTGATATTAAACTCAGCCTTGCATAATCTGCTCTGCTTTTACCCTTTCTGAACTCTGCTGCAGGGTTTATCTTCACTTATCAGCCTCCCGAGGAGAGCCAATGAACGGAAGGCAGAATTGCTCAGTCTGTTTCCTCAGTGTTGGCCCAGGCTCTCAGCACAGGAAGCCTAGTGCTCTGAAAAGTCAGAAGGAGGAACCTCTCCAGCTTTGAGGAGCCAGTTGATCAGGAGCATGCACAGCTAGAAGAGACTGACTGACTGCTGAGGATGCACTGGCAGGCAGTAAACTCTCCCCATGACCACAGTTAGGTTGGTGTCGGGATGGATAGAGTGACGGAGCTGCCTAAGGCATGAAAGCAGAAAACAATATGAAGATATCTGGGAAGACTGTGTTTATGTTTGTGCTGCTTACCAACATTGTTATGAGATCAGCAGGTGAGTCTAACTGGAACCAGTTGGCCAGTGGGATGTAAGGTTGGGGAATGTGCACAGCTACTTTCTTTCTGTAGAAGCTATTCATTGTTCTGTGGCTCTCATTAAGTGCTAAAAATTATGGAGCACAACTAAAACATGCTTTCCCAATATCCAGTTCTGTTTCTCTTTTCTTAGTGGTCACAAAGCTGCCAGGCATTATCCTTGTGACTTCAGTGTAGGAAAATATTTAGTGGCCCTCAGCTGGGAATGTAACATTTGTCACAAAAAGCCGTTTTACTGAGACTCAAAATCCACATCATCTGAGAAACTGATCCTTTCAACATATTAAAAATATGCCAGAGAAAGTTTTTGTGAATGTGAAGCTTTTGGACATGCAGTTTCTGCTGAAGAGAGGCTACAGGTACTCTGAAATAGGGCAAGAATCTCTTGCATCTTTCTGTGAAGCAGTGGAAGATCCCTGATGCTCTGACAGTAGGGAGCAGTTTCTGGAATTTTGTTCTGAGGATAAGGGGCACGGCCAGTATCAAGTTGGGAAAGGCTTTTGTGCCAAAGGCAGTGGCACTTCAAAGCTTCTGTCTTTTAGTGTAGTTGACTTAGTTTTAATACTGTTTAGCTACAGCAATTAATGTTTCCCACATACTGCTCATTTGCGTTTCTAGAGCTTGTGCTTTTCCAGGCACCATACAGGAGGCCGGGAACTTGGTAATGGATCTAGGAATTTGGGGAGCAGTTCCAGAAGCCTGAATTGTCTATGTATAGAGGGAGAAGGCAGATAGGTCTGTGAGATCCAAATTAAATTAGAGACATCTCTGAATAATATGTAATGTGGATGTGTCCACTCCTATTATAGACAGAAGAACTAAACTATGTGGACATGAGTTATTCCATTCCACTTGGCCAGAGAATAAAAATGTTTCCTTTGTGATATTTTAAAGCAAAACAGATGCAGTCATTGTTGGCAGTGACAGAATACCTGTCTATACTGTCTATACTATCTGGGTGATAATGACAGATCCTAAATGGTTACCTCAGTGCTACCCATAGGAAAAAATTGAAATACTTCACAAAATCATTAAACTTTGCATCAGTAACCTCACAACAGGCACACTGGAGGTAAAAAACCCTGTCCCTTTTCTGTAGATGAAGATCTATCTCAAAAGAATACTGAGGAACCTGCTCAAGGTCATGCAGATAGATTATGGTAAGCATCAGAGACAGCCTACATTTTTGAATACAGCTGCTCAAAAAGTAAAGGAGTATGAAAACACCACAAAATTTTGA
Source organism: Oxyruncus cristatus (assembly GCA_013399855.1). NCBI lineage: Eukaryota > Metazoa > Chordata > Aves > Passeriformes > Cotingidae > Oxyruncus > Oxyruncus cristatus. Next base: position 279,180 of record VXAY01001349.1, read on the forward strand.
AGAAAATGGAGAGACAAAGGGTAATAAACTTGGCAAAAATTCTTTTTAAAAACTGACTTTGCTGGAAATATTTTAAAAAGTCCAATGCCAAGAAGTGGATATCTTTCACTCAAAGGTATTTGGGTTTCAACTTTTTGGTGTCTTGGTTATTCAACTATATTGCCCTTCAAAGAATGTAGGAAAAGGTGTTCAGTTAAAATGTCATTTCATGCCTGAAACCTCCCCTCGCCCCACATCCTGCTCCCAATAAAAAGCAGCCCACATTTGATGGGAAGTTTTTAGCTAACACTGCTCTTAAACTTGTTTCCTTCATTATTAGGGTGACTCTTCTGAGCAAGATCTAGTGACAAGGGTTTTTTTTTTTCTTCAGAGATCAAAGGCTAAATATGTCAAGCTGATCCAATGAATGCATTCTATCCAGAGAACGTCAGTGTTATATGAAGCTCAGAAGGAACTATGTCCCCCTTCTGAAGACTAGAGCAAGCTACTCTAATCTAAATAAGGCCATGCAAAAACTGTTGTGTGTAACCAGGCTTTATCTCCATTAACATTTTCCTTAACATTTCCTTAGTAAGTTGTTTTGTGGGGTTGGGTTAGTTTTTACAACAGCAGAAGGGGCAGCTCAGAAGCAAGGCTGAGGTTGCTTCGTAATTGTTGCATCTGCCCTCAGGTAGAATTGGATAATATGCTACTGAAGCTGCTGGTGCATGATCTCTACTAACAATCCTTTTGTGACAATTCTCATAGTAGTGGCAGAGAAAATAAAAATCTTGTTGGTAATGTTTTGAAGATTTCTAGCACACAGAATAACTCAAGTGGTTATGTACATGCTCCAAAGGAAAGTGCAAAGAAAAGTCAAAATCTTCCATGATAAGTTCATGCAACAAATCTCTTTTTATTGAAATAACATTTGCAGTGTTGGGCTGTGTAAGTCCTGCATCTGCAGTTGTATCTTGTGACAATAGAGATGTCCAAGTGCTCCAGAGGAAGCTGCAAGAAATTCACTCTCAGTAAGGAGCTGTGATTCTCTACGGTTGTTCAGTTTTATCAGTAGTAAAAAAACTAAGTCAGTAATATTGTATCAGTGCTGGAATTACAGAGCATGAGGTGAATAACAGTGAAGTTGATTTACAGAGCAACCTAGGTACTGTTCAAGTTTACCCACATACTTAACCTTCTTGAATGCTACTGCTTTCATTTAATTTCTTTCCTTTATAAAGCTGGTAAATTCTTTTTCATTAGGGTACTAGTGTTTTATTGTGTTTTTACTGTCTGTTGTAGTGTGTTTCACTGCTTCTGTCTCTGTTGCCTTCTATTCAAGTTTGTGGTGGAATCTTGCTCCAGATCTTGCTCCAGATCCAAAAAAATCATAACCTCAAAAAACTATTATGGTAATCTTACAGTTGTCTCCATTTCACTGTGTTTTTGCTGTTCCTTTGGGACTGTGTGCTGGAATCCTTCTGATTTCTATCCTCCTAAAAGCGTCTGAATCCAAACAGATGGCTTTTCTCACCCAAATTCTTAAAACAGAATTTTGTACTGAATTTCCACTAAGCAAAGATTTTCTTAGGAAACATCTAAATTGCCATAGTACAATCTTCAAAGCACATCCTCGTGATACCAACATTTTACTGTATTGTGGTCCCAACTCATTGAATGCATTTGCGTCTGAATGTGTTAAAACCATGGAAAAAAGGACGTTCAGTCTTGCAAGCTGACCACATACTCCGTGAATTACAAAGCAAGCAGATTTGCTTTAACTGTGACTGTACTCGTAGAGGTACGTGCTACTTAAAACTCACAGTTGATGTATTTTGTATTTAGAAGTACGATCATTCATAAGAAAACAAGTGTAGGGGATCTTCTTGTGCTGCCTCATCTTTGTATTGAACAAGAAAATGCTAGGACAAAATCTACTATGCTAAAGCTAAACACTTAGCAAGGTATGACTGAGATTTTCACCATAGAAAAGTGAGATCATAGCCATGTTTTCCTAGCAGCTCCTTATCTGCTCTCTGCAAACTATGAAAAAGAAGGCATACAAGCTGCTGTTTGCAGTCAATGATCTCTTTTTTGTTTAGAATAGCACGAAAATGCCTCTTAAGCATAAATAAACAGGACTTGTTTCATTTTTCCTCTCATGTGGCAGACAGTAAAAGGCCAAGTTCAGCATGCAGAACCAAATATAAAACAATCTGTATCTGTTTCTCTACTGAGAAGTTGGAGGCACTTCGTTACATACTACCAAAGAAATACTACCCAAGGCTCTTTGCCATCCGGTAAAAAAATCCCTTTTCCCCTCATCCGTTCCAGCTAACATTCTACAAGGACAAAGATCTTTGCACATAGAAGTTGCCATACCAAGCTCAGAGTTTACAACCAGACTGATATAATCTGTGACAGCTTGTTAAATTCAGTGATGATTTATTATCAGCTGAGGATTTGGCCAACAGTGTTTGTTCTCCAAGCTGCATAACTGACTCATCATTTAAACACCGACAAATTCCTTCATTAAAGAAGCGTACCTGTCTTTTTTTCTAGAAAGTCATGTTTATATTGAGACATAACCCATTTAAGTGAGGGTAATCACTGAATCACTGGATCAAATTGCAGTGCTGAAATGAAATTAAACTGCTTTTTTTTTTTTTACAGACATTGTAACAGAAAACACTTTTCATAAAAAATTTGAGCACCAAAAAAAGCACCCACTTTATTGAAAGGCTGTTTTTAATCCTGATTGAGGCAAGATTCTCTATTCTAATTTCCAGTCTAAATTTGTAATACTACCTGTTTTTATGATTATTACATATTGAGCTGCTGAATTTCAGCACACATCTGCCATTCTACTCATCAAGGTCAACTGGTTATTTTTGTATGACATATCAATTCTTCATACTAATAACACTATATTCTTCCTGCTTTTAACAAATTTCCTCACACAGCCAATGCCATTAGAAAAAAGGTTAAATGCAATTATGGCAAAAAGCCTCTGCTGTGAAACATTATTAGCAAGCTACTTTCAACCTGACACCTCCTTTTAACATTGCCTTTGCTTTCTCTCTTTAATTAAGTTCTTTATCCATCATGTTTTCCTTCAGTTGTCCCTCTGTTCTTCAACTTAATTTTTTTCAAGAGGACACTGTATCAAACCACATCTGCTAACTAGGTGTACTTTAACGTGTTTTCCTTCAAAATTAGCTATCTTGAATGATTGCTTGAAATTATACTGGAGAAAGCTCAATAGAATTGAAAGATCACAGAAAAATGAAAAACTAGGAACTGGCAAGTGCAAAGGTATATTTCACATTGAATGGGAAGACTGAAACATTGGGATCCTTATTGAATTCTGTCAGTGTCCTCACCCCTCTGCAATATAAAAAGTCATATTAAGTTTGCAACATAAAAAAATCCAGCCACGCTCTGGGCACCTCATATTGGAAGACCAGTGACAAAGTGTGTAAGGTTGCTATTTCAGCTTGCATGAAACATCAATAAAGAGTGACACAGTAATGGGGGCAAGAAAAGTACTGCAAGTCACATGGTAATAGTCGCAGAAAAGAAATGGGTTAAAAGGAGAACAAAATAAGAATGTGAGTATGAGGAAGAAAAGAATTTCTGAAGATAAGAAAAAAGCCTAACTAAAGGAAATGGGAATAGGAGATATTTTCAAGGAATAATGCTAAGTATGGATAAAAGAGTGTGAATGAGAAACTAATAATTAAGGTATAAGTCTCTTAATGTGTCCTTTTAAAGATACATTCGTGACGAAAAAGCTGAGATCTCAGTTTCAAGACACTGAGTCATATGAGCTCAGGTCAGCTATTTCACGTATTTCTATCACGAAAATTAGAGTAGTCGAACTACTTAGTGCTCACCCGAAACACAGGGCTGTTTTTTAGCCTACACCGTGTCCTGTTGTGACTGTGTTTTCAGAGCCACAAGGCTGTGATGTAGAAAAGCCTGTCAGTACATTAGCAATTCCTACCCTAGTACAAAGCACTTCTGTTTATCTTTCACGTCACTCCACACTAGCCTTGCTAAGTGTCACAGGCACTTAGAAGGAGAAAACAGATGCGGAACTCAGAGCGTGGTATCTGACCTCTTCCAAGCGTCCGGTACTGCCTTTTTGATTATGACTTGCTATGACTCATATAATACATTCATTCCAAGATACAGTTGGTAGTTTGCTTCTGGTATGATCATTGTTTCAGTTCATTATACCTCTGAGTTTAATGTGTCACAATCCACAGGGGGTGGAAGGGGGAGATGCTGTGATAAATTGTTACTGTAAGAAATGAAGATTCAATAGGATGTGTGAGAAGTACGTCTGAGGAAGTAATCCCTTTACAGTGTGAAAAGCTCTTTAACAGCTAAGTTTCAGAAGAGGTTGTCATGGAACTTGAGTCATTTTGGAGGCAAGAAGTTTTACTGTGGTTAAAACCTGCTATGAAGAGTAACAGAGGCTAGAAATCTATCCTGTTTGAAAGCAATTAAAAGCACTTTCAAGCTGTGTAGCTCTCTCTGATTTTGCAGTTATTCCCCTCGAAATTTTAGTGGCTTCACAATCAAGTTTTCCTGTTTTTAAAATCTTTCTTTCTTCTTTTATTGTGAGAAAGTCTCTGAGAAACAGGAGAAATGACTAAATAAGTGACACTGCATCGAAACTGATGCAACTAGTTATTCATGACAGCTGTCAAACACACTACATAAAACACATTGAAAAAACCAGAGCAAAGTCTTTCCCCCAATATTTTAAAATTACAGAAATCTTATCATGACAACATTTTTCTTATTTTAGCATGACAGCACATTTTGGAAGCACAAACGTGAACTCCTCAAATGAGTTTTTTTTCCCCTGAGAAAGGATATATGCATTTTCAAACACAGAAGTGGAATCTGTCAGTGCATTGGACTGTGCACTACAACAGAGCTTGAGAACCTTCTCAGACATGGCTTGAACTCTTCTTCAATAGTCAAGGAGAGAAAATGAGGGATAGCTTAGTACTATTGTTAATAATTAGATGGATTTCACAGGCTGGAGTAAAATTGGAGGACCTTGTCTAAAGGCCTTCTATCCTACCACCTGTCAGATGATTCTCCAAGGTGGAACCTGCTCACAACCAATATAAAATGGTTCAGCTTGGAGCTGTACAGAACTCCCAGAACCTGACTCATCTGTTTTCTACATTGTTGTAACAGACAGCATGTACTCCTGAGTTCTGCTCCTTTTGGCTAACAGAGAAAATGATTGCTGTTTTCCAGAGTCAATTCGTTTGTGAAGAACACTCCTGAAAATGAGAAGCTGTTTACAAAAAATATGTAGATACATGATCCTTCATTTAATCTCTCTTATGTGCAATGAAATAGTTAACAGTGCTGACATTTTATTACCATCCTACATTTAGCACTGCACAGAAATGAGCCCAATAGCTCACACCTCTTCAAATCACTTGTTTCCTGCAGGCCCACAGAGAATGAGGCCTTTGCTGCACTGACTATGCCCTTTTCAGCCACAGCAACCTGTCAGTTCAGCTCAGCTGTAAAATGCAATTTCATCTTGAAAGAAGTAGCTGTAGAATTGCTGGTTTGTTTCCGAGCCTTTGTTTGAATAGACAAATGCTGACACGTATGGCATATGTGCCCTAATGAACTGGTCACAAACCAAACAGCTCTCATGGAGGAAACTTCAGCAACTGACTATGAGCCATTTTACATTATGAAAGCATCATTCCAGAAAACAGCAGTGCAGTGACAGGTCTGAATTGAAACACTTGGAACACTGAACCTTTCCTCTTTAACAGTGGAATATTGTGATTGTTTTGCAGCCATAGAGTTAATTTACTTCATAGTAGTTACCGTGGGACTATGTTTTGGGATTCTGCTGGAAATGGTGTTTGAAGAGTAACAGAGGCTAGAAATCTATCCTGTTTGAAAGCAATTAAAAACACTTTCAAGTGTTGATGTCACAGGGATGTTTTCATTATTGCTCAGCAGAACTTACACAGAGCCAAGGCCTTTTGTACCCCTCATCCCACCCCACCAGTGAGAGGCTGGGAAGGGACACAGCCAGGACAGCTGACCCCAAATGACCAGCACCAAATTCCACACCATATGGCATCATGCTCAGCACATAAAACCTGGAAAAGAAGGAAGGAGGATGTTACGACCTATGGCATTTTTTGTTCCCAAGTGACCATTACTCATGATATAGCCCTACTTTCCTGGAGATGGTTGAACACCTGCCTGCCCACAGGAATTCCTTAGTTTGCTTTGCCTGTGCATGTGGTTTTTGCTTTAACTATTAATCTATGAGTTTTCTCACTTTTCTGATTTTCTTCTCCACCCCATCGTGGGGGGAGTGAGCGAGAGGGAGCCAGTGGCTGTGAGGGGCTTTGTTGCCACCTGGAGTTTAACCACAAGAAATACTTCTGTTTGTTTAGTTCTCCTGCAGAGTAGATTTCCTTTAGGTTTAGTGAAATTCTTGGAGGAAAGGAGAGACTGTGTCTTCCCTCAGAACTGCTGAGTACATATCCAAGAGTGCAGGCTGGATCAAGTGGCGTAAGAGGGGCAAAGAAAGCATATAGGGAGATCCTGGCAAAGGGCTTGATTGGAGTAGACCCACAGGAAGTAATGGAAGTGATGGAAAAGTTGCTCAGAAGAGATCATGCGAAAAATGTGCAGCCTGACAAGTCACCAGAAGCTTATGAAGTACAAGAGAGGAATTAAGGAAAGAACCTGTTCTGTAGGGGCACAGAGAGCAAGGGAGATTCATTTTCAGTCCTTTCATTTTCATGAGTATAACTGGCAACTCTGGGTTCCCTGCAGAGCTGTCACTTGCTAGAATATTAGTTTCTGATCTAATAAAATATACTTTTAGAAACTTAGATGGCTTTTGGTATGCTCACTAGAAAGAGAAATCAGAGCATGACCAACTTCAGTCCAATTTGTCCTAGCAACATCTCCAAACTGGAGGAAATGCTAAGCTGACCAGGAAGGACAGGATAGGGATGAGGATCATATCTATTCAAAAAACTGTCTTTGTGCTGGTGGATTCCATAGCTATTTAATTTCTGAGAATATGCATTTTGCAGTGCTTTTAAATAAAGCTAACTCTGGTTAGCTTTTTTTTTTTTTTTAACTCTGGTCAGCAAGTTTTGATGTTTCCTGAGATTATATTTTATCTTGAAATAGAAAGAAAGACCTATCCTTTTTTCATCAGAAACTGTTATGAAAAATGGCTGACATTATTCTTCATGGTTTGGAAGCTTCCCATCAAGTGTTACCGAAGCCCAGTCCTATTTTGCTTGTGAGTGACAAGAATTTAGCTCACACAGTTCAAAACCTTGAATTATCTGAACTTATTACTACACTCTGTGGTAAAGTGAAGCAGAGCTCTCTTTTTGCATATGCTTTATTGGGAGAATAGCAAGCATGGTGGAAGATTTCTGCACCTCATGGTAATGTGAGTGAGCATCCATAGAAATGGAAGCACTGTAACTACCCACATGCTGACAAGAAGGGCTGCTGAGCAAACACCCAGCAGAACTATCAGCCTGGCTATGCCAGTTCTGGGACTCAGTTTAGTGGGTATCCAGAGCACTCTGCCAACACAAAATGCTTCCGTGCCACATTGAACCAGAGGAAGATCAAAACAGGTGCAGACTCTGCAGTTATGCCTTGCTCCTTCACCTTCTTTTTTCTTTCCCTGCCTTTAAAACTAAGACAGTCAGAGTTTTAGACAGTTCTTGGGAGAATGCTAACAGGCTAATAGGGTCATAATGTAACACTTCCTCCTAATAATGTATTTCTGTTCTACAGAGATAAAAACAATCCCTGTTCCACCATAAGAGGAGATTGTCAAAGTCATTTCAGAAACATAAATTAACTGAATTTTAGGATTTTAGGATTTTTGGTATATGCATTCTTCTGTAAAAGAAGTCTATAGGTCATGTTTATTGCAGCATGCATGAGAAAAGAAGCAAATCAAGGAAGAAAGTTCACAATTCATATTTGCACTAGTGCCACTTACCTGCATTCTAGGAATAGAAGAGGTCAGTAAACTCAAAACAGTTTAAACTTTCATGTTTATAAGGCCTCTTTACAAAATTAGGAAGCTGGATAGAATAAATAAAATTTTTTACAAATTAATCTGCCATCTGTGGAAAAGCTCTTGCCTTACCAAAAGCCTTCTGAATTGGTAACAAGATACAGGGGATTTCCTAATCCTTCTACAAATTTCTTGTAAACCTAAAATTGTACTTAAGCTTGATTCAGCACATTTTAAGCTGACTGATGTGGCTTCTTATTTTAAGTCAGCGGTACTCAACTCATTCCAAGGAGAATATGACAGAAAGGCATAGCAGAAAGCACCACTTTCACTGCCTCTTTCTCTACAGCCTTGAAGCATGCAAGCTGCTACCTTGGGGAACTTTGGCATTACAATGAGTTGCTTAGGAGATGCTGAATTGAAAGACAAGTAAAATGATGTTGCTTTAAAATGTAAATAAAAGTGTACACAGTTAAATATGCACAACACTGTCATTCTTGCTCAACATTTGCAAACATTATCCCAACTCCCCCCAATTCCAACACACAAGCTGTTCGAATGCTAAGGTTTGCTTAGTCATTTTCAGAGGAGGTAAGCCACACTGTGCTTGACTCAGAGCTCTGAGACTCTTGGCAATGTTAAACTAGGAGAGGAAACACTTTGTTCTCCAATTTTCAGAGACATTCATTGAACTCCACCAGAAACATTCATGAGACAAAAGGCCTCCTTCAGTTCCGCTCCTGGTAAAATCATCTGAGTTTAAGACACACACACCTCGCATTTTCTTGAAATGCCATTAAGCAGAAAAATACAGTGTCAACAGTTTAAGTGTATTTCCCCAAAGGATACTTTATCTATAAAATGAAAGGGCAAAAACCTTTAAAGGAATATGTAAGAAGTGAAAATGCAGTGAACTGTCTTCATTTTGCAAGTTGAAAATCATTTCCCGAGAACACAGTAAAACAGAAGCAAATGTGTTTGAGCTGGAATGATTCATTCACCTAGATTCAAGAATATAATGAGTTTCCAGACAATATTATTAAGGTAAAACCAACTGTAGTTTTCTCAAATAGGCTAATGATTTGACTAATGATTTAAAGTTGATGCTCATTAAGACCATTTCTTATAGCAGTGTGAATGTTCTGGAACTGGGCTTTACATTGTGCTAGACAACAGAGATAATAGAATTCCAGATGTGGGTAGGCGGTAGCAGAACAACAAAGTCAGGTCTGGTGCCTTGGAGGAAGACCGGCAAAGGTTTGACTAATCTCACAAAAATTAAGTCTTCTAATTCTTTGCATATTCCAGCTGAATTTTCAATTGCTACTTTAATATTGAAAGGTTTGTGGAGGTGTTTAACATTTTTGGAATAACTTGTGAAAAACTTATTTTTCAGCACAAATCAGGTTGGTTAACTTCTGTTGTCATCCAGATTAATGCGTGGTTTGAAAATAGTACCCTGATTTTCTCCTCACACACAGCTTTCAGAATGCCTCTGAAACAGTTACTCAGCCCAAGGAAAGAACAACTTGGGTTCCACCAGAGACATGGAGAACTGAGAGATCAGTGGTTTATGGTCCCAAAGGTTCACAGTCACCTATTAAAAGAGGAAGTGAGTGAGGTGGTAAATGGAGGCTTCTTTGACGACAGCTGTGGGTATTATTCCTATTAACTCATTAATTGTTGCACCAAGGAGATTTTGAAAAGCAAAGAATATTTGCTGGCAACGAGTCTTCTTCAGGTGGTTATTTAAACATATATATACATTATGAATTTGGGGGGTTGTTTGTTTTAATTTCAGCAGGAGCCCAAGGACACAAAATTCCCATTCCTTCTCCTACTCTTCACACTGGTTTACAACCTGCACCTCATACTTTTGTTTTCTCTGCCTCACAAGTGCCTCATGAAGGAGGGTGGGCTGCCTGTGAAAGTGTAGGCAATAGTAATGCACATATAAGCAACTCATCTTGAAGAACACTTACAGGTAACTTTCCTCTCATCCTGGAATGCTCACCCACATGTACCTTACCTGCAAACAAAATCCATCACAAAATGCTTTCTTAAAGGAATCGATCCCAAAGTGAGCACCTGAAACAAAGCAAAAGAGCCAACTGTCCCAAAGGTGGCATCATATTGAGAGGTTTCAATGGTCCAGGAAATAGTGAAATGAATCTTGGGCCTAGAAACCTGACCCTGGTATATGTCAGCTGAAGACGCAGGCAGATGAGGTGTCCCAAATCTCATCAATACGAAGAATGCAAGCATCACTCATGTTAAATATGTGAAAAAAATATTGGCCCTGAAAGCTTATGGAAGAACAAATCCCAGGCAAATTAGTTTCTTGACTAAAAAGAAATTCAAGGACCCATAAGGAAAAAAAAGAAAAAGGCAATCCTGAGGTGCGACTTGTCTTGAACAAATGCAACACACAGAGGTAAAAGAATGTTTCCCAGCAAATGCAAAACAGAATTCAAGAACAAGACATAATCACTGTCAACACATGTTAATACATAACTTGAATAAGGTTCCTCTGTTATCATAGCCTATCAAGCAAGAGGCACAAGGATATGGGCACAGTTTACATCTTCATAGTTGTGTGCCTGGCACAAAGATGGGTAGGACTTACATTCATGCCAGACTTACATAAAGTATGGGAACTCCTGCAGTTAAAACAGTACGGCCACAGTGTGAATGCATATGTGCACATTATGAACACTCACAATGTAAATGTGTATATTCACAAAGATTCAGAAGATGAAAAGACATCCCTTAGACACAAGGCAAAATCCTTTCCTCTACACAAAACTCCACCACTGTTATTTGTGCTTTTTTTGTGTGTCTGAGAGGTTTAGACAAGGCCTTTGCCCACAGGTTTGTATTTTGTATGAATGCAGAAGTAAAAATTGTTTAGTCTGTTGGTCGCAGCAGTTGCCGACTAAACTCATTATCATGTGGCCAAACGCAATAGTCATATTTCTGTTTTTACAGCGTGTAAGTGGCAACAGCCCTCTGAGCAACCCAAAGGACTTGCAAATCTGAAGAATTTGCTGATAAAGGCAGATTCTTCAGACGCTGAACTGCCTAAGACAATGGGAAAGATTAGGGTCCTCCTTCAATATCCAGTCTTATTCACTAAGAGGAACCCCAGTGGGAAATTTGTTGATAGTATTCAGAGGGTAGGCTGTAACAGGCCTCTGACTCCATAATCCACAGCTCTAATATGAGATGACACAATTTGCAGATGAGCACAGACACAGTTCATACTGGCATGTACCATTGCAGATATTTCCCTGTGAAGCACCGACCACAACTTCAGGACTATGAGTGACACCCCCAAGCACCATCTCACATGTCCTTCTCTTTCCTTCTCTCCTTCAGGGAACAATGAAGTGTTAGTGACTGTAGGTGACAGCTCAGTGCTCGCCTGCCCTCTCAAAACAAATATAAATATGGCAACATGGAAAATAAGTCCCAAGGTTGGAGGCCCCTGCAGCTTGGGATACAGGGCTGACACGAACACGACAGACAGAACAAACTGCAGTAACAGCGTGAACTGGAAATTCAGACCAGATCTGGGTCCTACCCTTGAGATACAGCAAGTGGGGATAGACCAGGAAGGAAACTACATCTGCGAAGTTGTAACACCAGAAGGGAATTTCCACAGGACATACCACCTGATCGTGCTGGGTAAGGAACTCCTTCCTTGTTTACAGTTCAGCAAAGGACCATGTCTGCATCTGAACATGCAAAACTCCTCTCCCCATGCACTGGGGAAATGTGGAGTAATCAAAGAGGGTAGCTTTAAATTAGATATTAGGAATAAATCCTGTACCAAAAGGGTGGTGAGTCACTTGAACAGGCTGCCCAGGGAAGCTGTAGATGCCCCATCTCTGGAACTTTAAGGCCAGGCTGGATGGGACTCTGATCAGTCTGGTCTACAGGATCTAAGAGACAGGATCTTTTTCTCTTGTGAGTTGCCATGGGAAGGCACCTCCAACCTCATTCTCCTCTTTTCACTGTTTTCATTTTGGGTGGAGAAGAAGAACCTCCCGGCCCAACTGTTCAAACTAACTCCATGCTTCTCCCCTTCCTGCTGCTTTGCAGTGCCCCCCAGGATGAGCCTGCACTGTGATGAGCACGGGAACCTCGTGTGCAAGGCAGCAGCAGGGAAGCCGCCTGCTCAGGTCTCGTGGCTCCTAGAGAGCAACTCCTCCCTTGAGGAAGAAAGCCACGACAATGGGACAGTGACTGTTCTCAGCAGGTTGACAGCATGTAACACCAGTGTGACTGACACAACCTGCATGGTGTTCCACCCAGCTGGGAACTGGAACAAGTCCATAGCCTGTTGTTCCTCAGGTGAGCTTCCCTTTGTGCATTTGGTGTTCAAAAACCTGTTCAGCTTGTTCAATTCTCATTACTTCCAGGAAGGAAAATCTACAAAAGATACAGGAAGCTTCAGTGAAGTCCTATAAAGACAAGAGCACCATCCCTAACTGCCTTTGTCCAGAAACATCACCACTCATTTGTGTTCTGGACACTATTTCCTAATGGTTTCTTCCCTAAGAGGTATATACAGAAGTGTCATAGCATTCTTTTGGTAGTGAAAACGTTGTTGGAAACAGAGACAAAGCAGTCATAACCAACCGGAAGTGGAACATCAGCAAGGTTTTTTTCAGATGCAAATTTAAATGTCATGGTAAGAGAGAGAAAGAGAGCCAGCTCTAGTGTGGCCAGCAGAAACATGTAAATCACTTTGTTCTGAGCTGTGAATGTCTGACACTCTGACCTTTGGTTTCCAGGTTTTGCTTTTTTTGTTGCTTTTGAGAACTATACAAGAGTTGCAGTTCTGAGAAATGCTGAATCCTTGAGAGGGGCTCAGGTGTGGCTTAGTGAAAGAATATTATGAGTATCCACTGGGGCATTTGTGGGATCTGCTTCTGTCTCTGACACAGACTCCATTTGTGTTTCATTGCTGGCTTTCCCTTCTGCTGAAGGACATAACATTTCTTCACAACAATGCTGAAACTGTGTGTATGTGCCAAAGCAACTTTAATCTTTTACTGAAACCATACAGACAATGAGTAGTAAGAAGATGTAACTCAAACTAACTCTTTGTGTTTAGACAAAAAGAACTCTATCCTGTATGTCTACATTACCCTTTGTCTTCTGAGCATTATGACCTTCATGGCTGTCATTTACTACATCAAGCTCCACAGTAATAGGTATGTATGATAGGGTGCTAAGGAAAAATTGTGTAGTGCTAAAAGAAATTTTAAAGTACTGTTTGTGTCTTGAAATCATATGATTCTATCAGTTTGTGCTGCTATGAATAACTGAATTAACTTCATCAAGTATTTCTATACTGCAGACACTGTGCATTGCACACATCTTCACTGAGTAATGCTAAGAAAGCATCCTAACTAAGAAAGTCAGGATGCTATAATTTCAGGATCTAAAGTCAGGGAGAGAGAGACATGAGATGGCTTTACTCCTGAAGACAAGAATAAGAAATTTTTTGTATGCTTCTGATCAAAGAAACCAAGCTGTGATCCAGCCAAACATAGAACTGAGGAAGGAATTTGCTTTAACACTTGCTTTCTTTTTCACAGACTGTGCCACAAAACCAAGCCTCCTGAAACTGATCCTATACAGGTAAGGAGAATTATGCAGATTAGACTATCACTGAATCAGGGATCTTCTGGTAGTCCTGAAAACATAATCAGTAAAGGGAAAACAATAGATTGCTACTGTGTGCTTTAAGCAGGTATTACTGTGTCCTATATGTTTGTTCTTAGCTGTTTATAGGACAAAACAAAGCTTATTTTTACCGTAATTATGACTTGGAACAAACACTAGAGGCATGTTCCAACAGCAAACACCCAGCTACTGCCCTTCTTTATCTTGGCAAGGAGTGATTGCCACCACATCTTCCTGATTATATCACATACACCAACCACAACTCCTGTTCGAGCAGGAATGAGGAAGGGAGGCAATAACATGGGTTGGGGGATACTGAGAAAACTATTAGTAAACAAGAAGATTACACAACCAAACTAACAGACAGAAGGAGAAAAGGAATATCCCTCTTCATGTACAGAACGATAATGTGTGAGTTTTGAAGGTCCCTCTTTATGTAGTATGGTCAATCCACAATCAAAGAACCAACCATACTCAAGACAAAACATTTTATAAAACAGTGGAAGGAGTGCTGAGCTGTAAACTGGGAGATATTATTGAATTCCCTCTGCTGTTAGAAGCTTCCTGTGTAGCTGAGCAATTCACTCATCAGAGCTGTCTCTCTGTTCTCTGCTGCCAAATCCAATAAAAGCATGTCTGTGCAGGCAAGCTGTGTTACAACTATATTGTGAGTATCTGTGCACCTAAAGTAGGAACTAGGCTCAAATTCTGTCACCAACTTTAAAAGATGCTTCAGCTTCTGAAAAGACTTGGCCAATTCTAGTTATTATTATTCCTGCTGTTATGCTGCCCTGCCTCCAAGTTATTGCTGACAGATGCAGTTGTATTAATGCAAAATAATGTTTTCAGTACCAGTGTTCTTGCTGTCACATCACATAACTTTTATTAGCACATCTGTAGACTAAAATTGTAAAGTGATGGAGGAATCAACTGTAGTCAAGACTTCAGCATATTATTTGCTCTTTCTAGAGAATTAGACCCTAACACAACTTTTTTTTCAGGCGGTTTAAAAGTGGTTTAGAAGGGAAGGAAAAGGAGACAAGTGAACCAATCCCTCAGCTTTACTCTCCAAATCTTTGCCAGAAACAGCAACACGTGTTCTTTGATAGGAAAAGCAGTAGAGAAGTCTTCTTTTTGAGTCAAGGAGGAATAAATATGAGGGCACTGTTTTCCAGTTATTTTCTTCAGTCCATATCAAAGGCTTGCTGAGTTTTGCTGAACTAAACTACTCCTTGCATTCACAGTTTTTGGTTTTGTTTTGCTAGAATGACACGACAGAAGTGGAACCTTATACTACTTACGTGCAGAAGGAAAATGTAATTTACAACTCAGTGTCTGATCTGACAGTGGGGCAGAATCTTCCACAAGAACTGTGGCCAGAAACTTGAACAATTCAACAACACTGGAAAAGGAAAAACACACTTTATAAAAGACTGGTTACATAAAGAAACTTCTCAGAGGATTTCTTGGGGCAGCATAGCTCACTAGATCTGTTCAAACACCTGTGCTTGCCAATGAGTCTGTATAGGTCTATTTTTTTCCCCCTGTTTTGCTTTCTTCCTTGGGAAGGGAAACAGTGATATTCTTTGCAAAAATGTGACAGACCCCATGATGGAGTTTTTCCTGGAAAAGATGTTGTGACCGGTGTTCCCTTTACTGTTCTTCCCCTGGAGGTTCTAGTTTTGTCAGTCACTTCTAGTTGTAACTTGGATACACTTGACACTATGATGCACACTTTTGGGAGACCAGAGGAGTGTTATTTCTGAACTAAAATGAAACACTCTTCAATCAGCAGCCACTTTTTTCTAATTCACACATTACTAACTTAGTGACCCAAGTACTGATCATCTGAATACCTCAAATAGCAGAAGATATTGGTAGGGAAGACCCAGTTCTGAAAATGGAAATGAGTGATAAATTTAGAAGATCATCCACTATGAAAGAGTCGTCACTAACATGATTAATTCACTTGTTAGTTTCATATTCAGTAACTCAGGATGCCATTATAGGATGCCATCCAGAGGGACCTGGACAAGCTCAAGAAGTGGGCCAATGGGAATTTCACCAGGTTTAACAAGACCAAGTGCAGAGTGCTGCAACTGGGTTGGGGCAACCCATGGTATCAATCCAGGCTGGGGGAGGAACAGATCGAGAGCAGCCCTACCAAGAAGGACTGGGGGGTGCTGGTAGGTGAGAGACTGGACCTGACCCGGCAATGGGTGCTCACAGCCCAGAAAGCCAAATGTGTCCTGGGCTGCTTCAAAAGCAGGTATGCAGATGGCCAGCAGATAGAACAAGGTTATTCTGCCACTCTGCTCTGCTGTGTGAGACCCCATCTGCAGTACTGCTTCCAGCTCTGGTGTCTCCAAAACAAGAAAGATATGGGCGTGTTGGAGCAGGTCCAGAGAAGGGCCACCAAGATGATTAGAGGAATGCAGCACCTGTTGTATGAGGAAAGCCTGAGAGAGTTGGGATTGTTCAGACTGGAAAAGAGAAGGGTTAGGGTGGACCTAATTGTGGCCTGAAGGGAGTCCACAAGGAAGATGGGGAGGGACTTTCTACAAGGGCATGTAGTGACAGGACAAAGTGGAATGGCTTCAAACTAAAAAAGAGTAGGTTTAGATTAGGTATTAGGAGAAAATCCTTTGCTGTAAGGGTGGTGAGACACTGGAATAGGCTGCCCAGAGAAGTTGTGGATACCCCATCCATGGCATTGTTCAAGGCCAGGCTGGATGGGGCTTTGAGCAACGCGGTCTAGTGGAAGGTGTCCCTGCCCTTGGCAGAGGGATTGAAACTAGATGATCTTGAAGGTCCCTTCCAACCCAAACCATTCTATGATTACATGGTTCCATGATTTCCACTAAATGTGTTCATTCTGTATTTCAGATAATTGTTATGATTACTTTTTCATAAGATACTCTGAAGATATGACATTCCTCTCTTTCTTAACAGTATTAGCATTAAGATACTGTAAAATAATTATGTTACTCAAATCTCAGAGGCTACTTTTATCAGAAAGAAAATAAAATATTTCACAAAACAAGTTAAAATATATTTTCTATGAATGTGCAATTATGTATAAAAAGGATAAAATCCTTGCTAATTCTAGTCATATTTATTTTAACTACCACAATTGAAGATTTTCTCATTCCTATGTTTAGATGTTTTATTGATATTGTTTTAAATGTACTTGCATGTTCACTTTTTTTGTATGTAAATTAGGTTATATATCTTAATGTATCTCGTGTTGGGGTGACTTCTTCTCACCTTCCCAAAATATCCGTTGGGAATAAGTCAAATAAATTATCCTCTATATAATAGCAGTTCTCAAACTTTTTGGATTGATGCCTTTTTAGCTAAAGTATGAACTGGCTTTACACTAAGAGTAAAGGAATACATCTGTAAACCTCTGTTGACTATCTCTTACTTCAGCATTTTCAAAGACTGACTGGGTACTTGGTCTGATTGCAGCATCAGAAGAACTAGGTTTTTCCTTTAGATCATAGAAATGTCTTTTGACACACATTTCTTTTGAGCTAAGCTCCCAAGGGCCATGACACAGTGCATAGAAAACAGACTTCTAAATTCATTGCAGTTCCTAAATGTAAACTGGCATTACTCATATAAACCAATACAGCTGGTTATTTATTGTCTCTCTAGCAACTGTGAAACAGCTACTTTTGTCCAGGTGCTCTCTGCATGCAAGTATTGCTTTTCTCCATTTCTGCATGTCATTTTAGAGCGGAAGGAATCAAAGCTGAATATCAAGCAGCTACAAACAAGTTTTAAAGGCACCTCAGTGTCCAGTGACTTACTAAGGAAGATAGCCAGTCAACTCAGTCATAATACTCTGAATTTCCCCACATAAAATAGGTACAATACTGTCCAGTGATCTTTCTTCCCACCCTGAAATAGATGCCATCACTTCTGAAGACTTTTTTCTGTGGACTGGAAAGTGGCTTATGTTGTTCAGTGTCCATAAATGGGGTTTATCCTATGACAAATCAGCTCTTGAAGGTAGATTATTGCCAGTTTATATGCAATATATTATGTTTACAGAAGTATATTACCTGCTAACCTGCTGTCTAGCTGTAGGGTTTTATGATCCTTTACAGGCCATTTTCACTGGACCTAATGATGTAAGTTCCAGACCTGGACATTGCTAAGTTGCTAACTGGCTGATTATTTTCTTTGTCCCACTTCAAATTTGCTATGGGCAGAAAACAGGACTTTACTTTGGGTCTGTGATAAATACTGTGAGTTAAGAGTCTTATGTATACACACGTATACAAATACACTCCTTGTCCTCAGCAGCACAGAAGGTATAAAGCAGAAAGTCCCTTCCTGTGCTTCTCTTTCTCCATCAGGACACTTGCTACTCCTCTTTGCAATGTGCTGCTGTTGTGCTGCAGACATCCTCCACGCAAAAGTGCTGTATTGGCTGTTTCTTAACAATCAGGCAAGCCTTCTCTCTAAACTCTTCAGCATGTTGCAAAGTCACAGGAAGAAAGTCAGCAGCTTTTTAGCTCATCCCGTAAAGAAAGGGTTTGACTTTAACCACATTTACCAATGCTATCTCCTGCTGCAAGATTTAATTTTGGTAAATTTGCATCCCCCATGTTTGCTGCAATATTTCACCTTGACACACACATTCCAGGCTCTTGACAGTTTACAACTGCCATTCCTGCTCTAATCAGGCAGTTAATAACCATAGTTATCTTATGACTACAGACAGTCCCGAGCACTGAGCCCACATGCACAGCACGCCAGCAGATGTTGTGCATCCACAGAGCAGCTGCTCACCTATTCTTTAGGATGGCACTGGAGTACTAAAAAGTGAACGCATTACAAATCCTAAGACTGAGCATAGCTTCTGTACATGCATCAGTTCTTGGGCATCTCTAACTGGAAATTATTTCACGGGGAAAAAAGTCAAGCCCTTCATCCCCCATCACAGCAATATGTAAGATTTTGTTACACTGCAAATATTAGCAGAAAGGTCATTGTACCATCACTTACCTCCTTCAAGCAGCTTTCCTGGTAATAGAATCCATTAGAAGTGATGTTTCAGATATTACCCTATCTCTGCATCCCAGCAAGTTTCAGGATTTACGACTACATTCTCCTGACAACATTACCTACTTTTATTTGTGGTTTAATACTTGCAGTCGAGTTTGTAATCCTGTGTCCATCATAGACCTTTTGGTTCAGTGTGAGACTGTTTTGCAGTTCTCCCCAATTTACTTCCAGTTATGAATTCAAATTACTTCAGTGTCCTCTCTTTTCATCCTATTGCCTATAGAAATTTAAGTTTTCACATTAGAGCTGTATGACTTTCACAGCAGCATTGACATAGCTACCTGCCTCTAGATATCCCAGGGATTTCCTCATACAAATCTGAAGAATGAGTGTATTGGCAAGGGAATGCTAAATATTTTTTTTAAAAAAAACAACAGTTTATTAAAATAAATTTGAAAAAATCTAAAATCTTTATAAGCAGAGTAAAAACTGATTCATATTTAACTGAGAGGGAAAGAAAACTGTGCAGTGCATTTAGTCATAACTAGAAAGGAAGTTCAAAAATACATTTACATGGAAGCTAAGCAGTCAGATCAAAACCTATTCATAGAAAATATTAAAGAATTTTCTCTGCTAAATATATTTCACTAATGAATATATAAGAAAGGCTTTCACAGCCTAACCTGTTCTCCCTTGCATTCACTGTTGAGAAATCTTTTCTCTCTGTTGGGCTAAAGATGACAGTTGTCTTTAAACATGCATTAAGTTTAAAAATAATTTACCTCATGCTTTTTGACATTTACCTTAGATGGTACTGTCCTCAGTCAGGAAACTGCACAAACATCCGGAAAGGTACCTCATTATTTTTTTTCCAATGTCTTTGTTTAAATTCTTCAATGACAGCTGTTCAATAACAATTACATTCTTAAGAGTGTGGACATGCTGAAGTTATTGCTGGTTACACAGATCTGACTGCCTTGTAATTTCCTCATGGTCCCCATAATCTGCCTCCATCAGCATTGCCCTTCAATATGTACTTAAAACTTTGGGCATTACAAGGCAGATGCTCTCTTGAAGCTCTGAGCTTTCAAGCACCTTGAATAAGTGGATCCTGATCGAAAACTGGGGGTCCAACAACTCGAGGAAATACAAATAAAAACCAGAATCTGCAAACCGAACTAGACAGGAAGTTTGTTTTCTGAGTATTATGAATTACATGAGCCAATTTGCTCCAGGAGATACTGCTTCATAAAAGCT
Source organism: Oxyruncus cristatus (assembly GCA_013399855.1). Classification (NCBI taxonomy): domain Eukaryota; kingdom Metazoa; phylum Chordata; class Aves; order Passeriformes; family Cotingidae; genus Oxyruncus; species Oxyruncus cristatus. The sequence goes on from VXAY01001349.1 coordinate 299,200, forward strand.
CCCTCACTGATGAGTACACATGAATCTCTCCATACAAAATTCTGGGAATCACACCCTATTCTGTCCACAGTATCACAGATGCAGGTGCTAATGCTGTGCAGTAATACTCCACCCTGAGTCATCAAACTCCTAACACTGCACTTTGCTCTGCCTATTTTCCTCTTTGTAAGAACATGTTCTCATTACACCGTGTATACCTGTCCTGCTGTTTTTCACATCTATTTGCTGAACTCCAGTCATTATTATCTAGGTGTTTGTATTGCCTTTACCAATCAGCCACCTCCAAAACACTAGTACATGAACATGCATGTGGCTCTCTTCTGACAGAATCAATATGCTTGTTGCAGAACAGCTGTTTTATAAAGAGGTGTGTAATCAAAGATCTAGAGGCCCACTCATGGTGCCTGTTTTTTCTTGATATATCCCTGCAGGTTTCCTACAGCTTGCTGAAGTCAATGCACAACAGAAGACCTACTTCTTTAGGCTGAAGGCAATTCTCCCCCATAATCTGTGCTTATCCAGCTGAAAACACTGGCATTGCACTGATGCTGTAACAGAACTTGACCTTCTAGGATGAGTTAGGGTGAAGCGTTACTGCTTTTTTAAGGGGAAATTTCAAATGGAGACCAACTTGTAAAATTACTCTAGAAGAATACCTATTAAAAGAGGTTCTTTTGTTGCCCTATTTTAGTTTCAATTATCTTGATCTTCAGCCTCCCACAGCTGTTTAGTGAGGCAGAAAGTGGTATGTCACTGTGGTAAACTGTGGGAGAGAGAGGAAAAAGGGATTTTACAGCTCCACTGCACAAAGTTATAAATTCATTTATTCTTTACCAAAGATACCAGGGTTTTTCCCTTCACCTAAAAGCCTTTCAGATACATATATTTTTTTTAGCTTAATATTTTCAGGTGATACATGCTGGGAATAAGAAATGTTCTGGCTATATCCAAATGAAAATGATTATTCAGGAACACCTATTATGACCACTAGATGACAGTTTTACCTCACTCTATGAAAAACACTGCCACAGGAGAAGTATTAGCTCTCTACGCACTCTCTTATTAGATTTGGGATTCTAGTAACTAATTTTCCTATATTTGGAACTTCATTTGTGGCAGGATGTTCTCACAAAAAAAAAAAAAAAAATCCTGTGCATAATATCATCAATAAATAAGGCATTTCAAAGGATAAAAACCAACAAAAATGACATATTATACACCAAGAAACTTATTCAGAGATCTTTGAGGATATCTCCATGGTATACACAAGACTCATGTGCAGTGGTAAGTAGGTTCTGAGGGTATGGAGAAGAGAATAGGGAAAAGTCAGTGAAGTCTCTAAGGCTGGGGTAGTAAAAGGTAAATTAGGAAGAAGATGAGGGAGTGATTAATGAGAATTCGAAGGACTGCAGTTAGAAACAGGAGTTCTCCTTTTTCAGCACTTCAGCTTCACAGTGGGAAGGCTCATTCTTCTCTTTATTATAGGTATCAAAATCTGTCTGCTACCTGGGGTCCACAGAGCAGCTCATTCCTTCCTGCAGACATCACTGTTCCCAGCCCTCCTGGGCTGCTGTTTCCAGACAGGAAGTAGGTGTGTATGAGGTCAGACAGGGAGCCAGCAAAAGACAGGGATGTCTGGGCTACCTAGTCCTGTTGCTGGTAGGACTAAACCACAGATTTGCAGCAGAAACCTTAGGAGAGGTCCCATGCCTTCAGTAAAAGTCATCTCCTTAGTCCCACAGATCCCTGACCTCGGTATGAGTAACAGCAGAGCAGAGTATCATCCGCTCCAGTGGCTGCTCTTTTCAGAAAATTGGTCCTTACACTGTAGAGAAAATAAACATTTGAAGTCAACAATGTCCAAATTTCCTACTCTTCTCCCTTGTACATCCCTTAGCTGTAAGCTAGAAAGTTACACAGTTTTCAACAGGTTGGGATCCTTTTACAGGATCCATTGGCATCACAGGAGTGGTGATATCAAGCTCCACCTCCGTATTTTAATTTGGGTAGGGAAAAAGGAAATTGGTGAGAGATCACTGCATACCATCCTAATGGGCAATTGTGATCAAAACATAATGGAAAACATAATGGAGAAAGCACGTAGGGGTCACTTTGTGCTTCCATGAAGGACTAAGCTGGGCAGTGCCTTGTAAACTAAGGACAGTTCGTGCTGGCCCTGACTTTAAATGCATGACCTATGGGTTACCACTCTGCTATGTGGGGCCTTTCTTTCTTGAGGAAATCCTACAAAAGTGGCTAAGGATTTCTGATCACAGGGAAACAGGTGTACAAACCAGTCAGGAACAAAAAGCCTTTGACTCTTCCCCTGCACCTTTATGTCTCTCTCACAACGAGAACCAGGGACCAAATTATTTTTAAAAGTTTGCATCCCATCACAGTCATCCACCTTAAATCCCTTTCATATTTCTTGTAACTACTTCCTATCCTCAGTTCAACCCACCCCTCTCTGCAAGCACTCAGATCTCTCAGTACTGAAATGTTGATGAAAATGTTGAATGCTGCCAAAATGAGGCTCCTGTATCATCACATTACAGACACATTGCAGATGTCTGAGGATATGCACACTAGGCTATATGATGTAGAAAGCTGTTTTTCCAAACAGAAAGCAAACAGATGTCTGGGCATGGACTTGTGTGATCCATCATGCTCCTTGGCATGCTAGTCCAGGAAAAGGAAGTAGGTGGGTGTGAGGTCCCAGCAAAAAACAGGGACATCTGGGCCAGTTAATCCTGTTGCTAGAAGGACCAGCATAGAACTGCAGTAGGAACCCAAGGAGAGGTTATATGAAGGTGGCTTATAGGGGAATGACTGTGGTAACATGTTTTTTAGGAGTATTTATCGCTGGCTGCATGCAGTGCAGCTGCTTCTTTCCAGCTCCAGGACCTCCATTTCAGGAAAGTAACTCAGCACATTACAAACCTGCTATCAAGGTGAAATCTGATTTAGGGAATATCCAAACCAAGATGCTGCTGCAAATGTAGGAACTGCCAGTGCCATAGCAGAGTAGCATAGGAGATAATGAAAAAGTGATAAAAAAAAAAAAAATAGCTCTCCTTGTTGATCCAATGAGGCTGATGTAAGTAGACAGTCATGGCTCTCTGGGCTTAGTATCAGTATTTTAAGAGCTGTCCAGAACACTGTAGCAGATGAATAATATTGCTCTGCCTTTTAGTAAACACTTCCTAGCCAAAGATCTTACAGCACTTCACCATTACTTATAAATTTAACCTTATTAATCTCCTCTGAATTATCAAAAATATTTTAAAGTTAAAATCGAAATACCATCAATATTTTAAATAGACAATAATATGAAGAGAAAGATCTACTGCAAGAATAAAGAAAAATCAAAATCATAATTAGCACTTTCTAATCCTAGTAAAAAAACCCCAAACCAACACAAAGAAAAAAGCCCAACTTTAATTATCATAAGCAAATTTCTTCACCTCACTTTTCCTTTAGGTAAAAGGGTAATGATACTGACCTACTTCGTGAAGTGCATTGTCTTCCACTGATGACAGATAGTGGGTAAAAACTAAGTATTACTTTCATCATCAAAGCGCAGCCAACTCTGAGCCTGAACACAGAAAGCTGGGAAAACTGCAAATTTATGTAAGAGTTTATTTTAAGAGAATAGAAAGTGAAAATTGTAGCATCAAACCAAAACTGGCAGCTTGACTTTAGATGGGCAAGCTGTCTTTCAACCCTTCCATTTGCACCGTGTCATTGAAGTGTGTATAATATCCTTACAGAGAATAATGCTGAGCTTTTAAGGGACAGAATTTTAATGTCATTTGCTGTTTGATTTAAGATGTCACTTAGCAGCAAATAAATCACTGTCTTTTGTCTATTTATTAGGTAATGCTTTCCAGAGGACACCGGGTTTTGTTTGCTTATTTGTTTTCCTGTGGTCTCCTCACTTCACACTGACCAGTGCCCAGCAGTGGTTTAGCTGTACAAGTTGATGAGCTCATGCCCTAAAGTGGAAAGTTTACACAGAACTCAGCTGCTAACACTCCCAAGGCTGGAAATCTACAAACACTGCCACGTGTATGTGGGGGTGGGAGGGTGGATTTCAAAAAAACTAGGAAAACGCCTGTGAAACCAATGTATAGTACTGAGATTTTGATTGTTCATCATCTGCTTTCACTTATTATTTCGAGCTCTGTTGCACCAGCTGAAAGTAAACCATTATTTTTTCCTTTTTATATCTGTAACCATACAACAGGACACAGAAAATAACTTAGATGACCACATGACAGTGAAAGAGAACTTTAGGGAACTAAAATACAGGAGGACAACTTCGAAGAATTCTTAGATATTATTCCAGGTAGATACATGCTCTCCTTCTTTTACTCCTCACATACCATCAAAGGAAGAAAAATAGCTCTTGAAACGAACAAGTTACTTTTGGGGGTAAAGAGGAGAGAAAGTTTGTAAAAATTTCCATGGCAATTTTTCAGCTTATAACCAGATTCCACGCACGTTATTCATCCCATAAAGGGGGCAAAGATCAAGTCACATACAGTCCAACAGAGGATCTCTTAAATGCTTTTAATGAAGGGAGATTGTATTTCCCGTGGCCTGGCTAAAGATTAAAAGAAAACTATTAGGGCTGGAAGTGGACACCAGAACATTTTTGATGCCAGCTCTTTTTTCCCCTTTTTCAGACTTTCATCCAGAACATGGTTAGTTTGGCAGCCTACACAGGGGGCTGTGAAATCATAAAGAGTTACTGTCCAGTTCTTACCTCTGTAGGACAGTGGACCAGATCTAATCCCTGCAAATAGCAGCTGTTTTGATCAAAACCGTTTTGCCAAACCAGACACTTTATTTGTTACTACTTTCTGTAGGAACTTTTCTGGTTTTATGTTGTTGTCAAGAACCTGGAGGGGCTCAGAAGACAGGTTTTTTCCAAGAGCTTTTGAGGCTATTCCCTTACCTGGTTTTTAGCCACATTAAGAAAAAAGAAGGGTTGGGAATTACTGGGAGAGAGGTGGTGGAAACAACTTGTGCTGAAAAAGGGATGATGAGGCCTTGCCTATATGCTTCTGGCTCAAATCCGAGGTGTCTGATGATTTCTAACTGCTTTGTTATTATTGTAATGTCTAGAGACTAATCAAGATGGATAAAGATTTAGTAATTAACTTATAAACAGGGAGCTGTAGACAGTCCTTGACCTAAGGAACTTACAATTGAAACAGACACACCAACATGTCTGAACAGGATGTTATCAGTGATGCTGGAAAGCACGCACAATTGTGGCAGCATGTTTAATATTTTAATGCCCAGTCACACCTCACCTTCCTGGATCAAGGAGAGGATTTTCAAAAAGGATGTGAGATACACAAATGCATTGAGGAAGCTCACCTTAAATTACTTGTTTTGTGAGCTACTGAAGAGATACACCCCTCACTGGTAGTTTCTATTTCTGTTGGAACATTTGATAGAAACAAATGCTGAATCTTATGCCACAGAAGTTAATAGTGAATTTTCCACTTAAAAGCTCAAAGCAAAAATAACAACTTAAGTTGTTATGATGACTTTTATTGGGCAGGCATAGAGGCAGTTAAGTCAAGGGTATGTAAGTCTCACTGTATTCCTATTGTGGAGTTGGGAAAGTAGGCAGCAGGTGGAATTTAAGGCATAAAAGGTGGGACAGGGATTATCTAGAGATACACAACAATTTGGGATTAAATTGGTAGGACAGAATTCAGGGTCTGTCCCATCAGCTTGAGCAAGACTCATCAACAGACTGCGTATGTGTCAGAAATCTTGTAATTGCAGCTACACTGAGACAGAGCAGGAGTTCATGTGTATATTTAAGCAGAATAATTCCAGCACTAGTAATCCACTGATCTTTGAGTGCATGAAGTTCTCCCTTTGAAACTGTATTGAGGTACATGCAGTGATTTAGGATAGGGAAGACTGCAGAAGTTATATATATGAGGATAACTAATGGATTTCAGTACCAGAGAGATTTGTGGCACATTTTCTGGCATCATATGTAAATTCTAATAGTCTATGATGTCAAATTTTAGCCCCTATAGTCTGCTAGGTCTTAAGAGATAATGCTGTAATGCATGTACAAATTGTATTCCTCTTTGATCTACAATAAAAAAAACCCATGTGTCAGTAATGTGAGAATTTGATCTCACTGGAGAATTGAAGGGCAGATTAGTTAAAACCTAAAACAAGTAAATAATGTTCTTTGGGGAATCATATCTGGCAGTTTACTAAGGAAATTCGAAAGTATAAATATTTACAATAGGAGGTACACAAATTTCTCATAATATTATAGCTTACTGCAATTTGGAATACATGCTGTTTTGCTTAAGTTTAATCCATTTGCTTTTGAAATCTGATCCATATTCTACATATAAACTTCATTATTTGCTCATCCTTTCTGCCCCAGTCCCTGCTCTGTTATTTTTCTAGGGTTTGTCTTTTATTGGTAGTTTCATGTGCTTTTAAATTTAACCAAAATATCGCCTAGATAAAAAGCTCTTAATAGAAAAAGTAGATGCCTAAGTTGATATTTACAAAACAGATTTGTGCTGTATTTATACTGTATGTATTTATAAACATGTGCATATAATTACTATTATTTAACCGCATTACTGGTAAATTCAGAAGTCCTAGTGAAAATCTTTATAGGGTTTATAATCTGAATAGTCAAAATAGGCACAGTGTGGAAAAAAATAACTTCCAGTCTTCATGACAGATGTATACTTTCAATCCATTTTACCTCATGCCTTTCATGCATCTGAAAAGGAACTTGTAAATTAAATAACACGGTGAGTTTTATACCCATCACTTTAAAAAAACCCCGAAACATCCTGTAATTGGCAGGGGCAAAAGAATGAAGCCATTGTCAGCACAGTTTGACACATCTGCGTTGGGAGCTTGCAACAGGGAGCAGGGAGGAGGATGGACCACCACAGGGACACACTGTGACCTTACTCCTTGATTCACTGGAAGCTGGAAATTGATGGCACAGGATCAGGTCCCCAAAATACCATCGGTATTGGTAAGAACTGGAGTGATAATGTGGTGTGCTAGTCTTACTGGAGGCAAGAGATCAAAGAGATACATGGCAGGCAATACTCTGACAGTAGAGAGTATAGTCACCTCTAGAGCTTTTCTAAAGAGACCACACTGCAGAATGCTCCATTCCTGCTCCCTGTAATAAAATTATGAACCCCAGTGCCTCTGAAAGTGTTGAAAAAACATTTTTTACCAGCTTCCCAGAGAAATATCCAGTGCCAGCCACAGGTGTAAGTACATTCCAAGGTCACAGTTGTGACAGCCTCACCTAGTCTAATGTACATAAACTTGATACAGCTACTCAAGAGATGTATGGACAACTCTGCCTTGAAAGATCAGCCCTCAGAGATTTGAATCAGGCCTAAGTCTGAAGTCCAAACATATCACTAAAGTAGCAACAGTTAAACCAGGCATTAAGGAAGCCAGGAATGTATCCTTGTCCTGGCCTCATTTTATTTGAAGTAATATAACTGTGTTATTGGACAGATCCCCAGATTGAAGGGATTGAAATAAGATCTTGTTATCCACTGAAGCCTCAGAGGTCCAGGAATATAAGCAAAACTTGTGATTCTCCTCTAGATAGGGGACTACTTTGCTTTCAACAATCTGTCACCATCCAGCCCAGGCATATTCTGCTCCTCAAGGCCTATCTAAAAAAATGGATTGAGGAGGAAAGCACAGGTAGGCAGCAGAATCCCAAGGATTTACTCTTGATGGGCTGCATTATGATCAGCAGTTAAGCAGCTCCAAGGTGTGAATTTTAGGTTTAGAGCAAAGATCTGACAGTCTGTCTGCAGCTTTGCTGGGAAGGGGAATAGTATGTATGATACATACCACTTTGTGGTGCACCTCCATTTGGGCAAAGCAGCCCCCACTATAGCAGGCTCTTCTTGTGCAACTGCAGCCAGAAGGCCCTTAGGCCACAGTGATGGCAGCCAGTGTAACAGTCCTAATCAGTAAATTACATTCTTAGCCACTGTCTCTACTGCTCCTTATTCAAGTGGTTTAATAGCCTCTGGTTTGAGAGCATTCACAGGAGTTAGAGTGTGCTTGGGCATGGGACATAGCACATTGCTCTCATTCTGTTTCTGACATTTTACTTGGCTCCTGCAAAAATAATTCATGGGCTGTTTACAGCAGCAGTGGTAAGGCTTGACCTCCGCAGCAGAGTAAGAAGCAACCTCTCCCGTGGCAAGAGAAAGCTACTGTATGGTCATACCACTGACCTGATAATGAAAGCCAATAGAAACCTGCATCTGACAGGAAAATGGAAACAAATGGAGGGTCAGGAACATGCAACACAGGAACAATGGTTTTGAGAGGAAGAGAGATATATTTAATGTTAAAACTCCTCTTGGGAGCCGAGTCAAAACATGGCTCCAAATTTCCCATCTGAACTGAGCCAAATCCAATGCAGATCTTCGTGTTCTAGGTCACGCCCTCTGTGCTTACAATGCACAGACTATAAAAGGGGAACAAAGTAGTTGTCTCTGTTCACCAGGCATCTCCAGCTAGTGGAGATTGTTTTCTTTGGCCAGTTTTAACCCATGCCAATAGGCGGCCCAAGACTAAAGGAACCCAAGAACAGGGGAGCTGTTATGGGTGGTTTAAAACCATGGCAGTGTGCACAGCACAGACCCCTTTGGACTTCTGCCAGGTACAGTTCAGGCTATCAGGAGATCGTGGGCCAAGCTGCACAGTGCAGGACTGTGGTGGTGTAAGACCTGAGGCACATGATTACTGTGAGGTTCAAAGGGATGCAGGGAGAAAAAAGCACACAGAGCACAAAGCACTATCTTTCTGTAGCTGTGAGTTCTAGACCCACAAGTTACTGCCTTGTCTGAGCCTATAACCTGGAGGCATAATCAGCTCTGATCTGTTTGTTTTCATCTCCTCCTGGGAGCCATTATACGATATTAACAAAATAAATCAATTTTAAATAACTGATTGTGTAAGCTTACAACAGAATGGTTGTTTCTGGCATACCACAGGGACACTGCACAGTTTGCCACCATCATGAGTGAATGAATGGGTCTTAGCTGTACTGCAATAGAGTAATTTGTTTTAATAATGTCTGAATATACACTGAGGTAATAGTTGTGCAATCCCTAATAGAGTTCTTAAGCAGAAACTCACATATTAAGAGAACAGTGTTTATTTACATTTAAAGAGCAGTTACAGACAGAAAAGGGGCTCTAAAAATGACACCAGAAGGATCATATTTACTCTCTCTCTGTGGTTTCAGCTCAGACTTGCCTGGTGCACAAGTCAAAGGTGTTTTCTTTTAAATGACAGTTGCAGAAACTTCACATGGGATTTGAAAGACATCTGGTTTTTATCCCCCTACACAAAGTGGAGAGCTTGCAACTGTATTTAACCGAAAAGCTGGAAGCAGGGAGAGACTCCCAGAATCTTTTAGTCCTTTGCAAGAGCTAGTCCTCCTCCTCTTAGAAAAGGAACAGCTTGGTTGGTGCTAAATGAAACACATATACATACTTGAAGAACCACAGAAAAAGCACTGTTTTCAGGTTGGGAGTGGGTTTTTGGACTGTTTTTCTAATGTTAATCCCTTCTGCCATTAAAAATTGCAGGATGATTAAGAAGGGAAGATCATACTATGGTCTTCAGGAAAGCTTTCCTGGGGAAGATTGGGTAGAGACATGTTGATGCCTTAAATATGGTTAAAAACCAAATACTGCATGTCCGTAGCTTTTGATTCTCCTCAAGTATCCTAGAATTGGTATCTCTGTGTAGTCCCATACAAAACTGTTCTGAAGGTATTTCCTATGCTGACTTGTTTCTGCAAAGATTCTACCTGTTTCTTTTTAATTTATGACAGCTCCTAGGAATGTTTATTTCTTACTCCAAGAACAACTGGTTTTCAAAGAACAGATGAAATCTCATTCACAACACACAAAAATAAATTGCTGTAGGCCAAGATTTGAAGGCCCAAATTCTCTGTTAATAGTCAGCTATTCGCAGTCATTCGATAAAGGCTAAACTGTATTTAATTCTGGTAGAATATCTTGTTTGGCCACACAAATCAAAAAATCAAAATCAAATGAAAAAAAAAAAAAAGGTTTGTCACTGAGTTTTAAGCAGCACACTTATATTTTTAGAAGAAACACTGACAACTTCTTTCTGTTCTCCAGGCTACCTGCTCACTACACAACTTGTTTCTCGATGTAGGGATTCACCACAATTTTTGCTGGAGCAGTTTCGTTCCATCACAAAGGTAGGTCTGCTACTCCTGGATTGTTGCTTCAGCAGTGGCAGAGCTCGTGAGAGCGCTGCAACAGCATGATGCTGAAGATAAGGTTGAGATGGAATTTCCAGGCTCAGCATGGCAATCAGTTATAGCTGTCTCTCTCTTTCCAAACAACAATATCCCTTCTGGGCAGCAGTAACTGATGTTTGGCTGTGACTCAGAAGAAAATCTTTGCAAACTTTGGAAAGTTTGAATGTAATCATTTGGCTATCTTGCAGTTATCTCAAGTGAACAAAAATGTTTTTCATCTGTTAGGGACTACGTTCAGCTCAAGGCAGCTGAAACATCATTCCAACACTTCACGAATGTGTATGCTCTCCCTTTAGTATTTGTTGTGTCAGATTCAGGACTTAAACCCTCTCTGGAAACTGCTTAACAAAGGGAATAAAACTTGAATGCCTGATACTGCTGTAGAACTCAGTTTCATTGGGGTTGACAGCCCTGTATTTCATCTGCACCCAACACATTCTGAAAAAGTCAGCAAATACCAATAGAAGTTTTTCTTGAGGAAGGAATATAAGCAACATGAGTAAACCCCTTTGCTGGGTGTCATTTAGAGGCAGAGGTAAATTGTTCAACTTATACCTGCAACAGAAGCTTCATGACAATCTACGTAACAATCCCCATGATACAGCAGAGTTTCAATAATCCACACTGACCAGAAGACAAAGGCCAAAAGAAGGGTTTTGAAAAGAATATTCATTACATAAAAGGACAGAAAAATATAAACCAAGTTTACTCCTTATAAAAGGAACTTTGGCAATCATTGCTAAGTTATTATAATGCATTACATTTACAGTAAACATTCTTTACTTCATAAAGTTAACAAAGTCATAAGAGGAAATCTCATCACAAAACTGTGAGCCTGATTTACACAAAGATCTTTATGTTTACATCTCAATTTAGGAGTATTTCAATCTGCTTACAGTTGATCACGCATCAAGCATATTTCTGAATTGAAATAGATCTCTCAGTAAATATTTTCTGCTGTTGTAGAAGAGACCATTGTAGGAGTTATGTTATAAAAGTGAACATAAGTGTTTTCAGATATTTTGGAATATTTTTCAATTGTTTTTCATTTCCTTACATCTATGCATGGACAAAACCGCAGTATTTTCAGTAAGCAGATTAGCATACAAAGTCCTGCTGTTAAGTTAAGATATGGAAAAGAGTTGATTCCTGTGTTACTGCTGAAACCTGTCACTAAATTTGATGCTGTGGAGGCAGTCAGTGAAACGGAACCATTTTCATAATAGGCAGCATGATCAAAATTGCTAGGGAGTTCCTGAAGACAAACTCTGACATACCCCAGTTATTTTCTGCCAAGGAGCCAGCTCAACATCCATGACAACAACATGCCCATTGTCACTCACCCATTATGTTTTAGACTAAATATCTTTAAAATTGCAGTCTGCTCCAAGTTGCTGTCATTAAAGGTCCCCTAAGGAAATGTGGGTGGCTGTATCTTAAGGCAGCTTTCTGGTAATGTGCAGAGGAAGTTCCTGGGGACGTATTTAGAAGTACAACTATAGATCAGATACATTTCTTCTAATGAAAAGCATGGAAGCAGCACCAGTCGAAAGGGAATAGGGCTAACTGAGGAAGCTTTTTAGTACGCTTTAGTCAAAATTATATGTCCTATTAATATAGCAGGTCTGAGTTTGAGAACACTGCGAGAGCTAAAAAATTCCTCCCTTTAATGTAGCTGCTTTAACACGACATTATTTATGTCAGACTTTTTTTGACAGCAGTAAATTCGGGTTAGGCTTGACTTAAGGATGTGTGTGTCTTCTTCTAAGAGAAAAGTAAGTTAAGGAGCTTAAATATACAGCCCTTAGCTGTTTTTCACAAAACTCAAGCAATGTTTATTATTGTGACATTAGTAAGTCAACATTCAGAGTCTGAGCCAAAGATCACTAAAGTAAATCTGAGGCTTTTTGGCTGACTTCAAGGAGCAAATGAGCTATCATGTACTGAGGATATTTTGTTAGTATTACAGGCATAAGGTATAAAGACTTGCCTATGATCTGTTAAGCACTTTCAAGATGCTCTTCCAGGAAGAACAGTGAGTTCTAGAAGAATAGAAAGAGCAATTGGAAACCAATAAAAGAGAAAGTAACACCCTTATTATTTTTAAGTGTGAATAAAAAATGCTGTTTCATTCATTGATGACAGAAAGCAGAGCTACATCAGACTGTGCTCTGAACCAAACTCATTTTAGAGAGAATCTGCTTTTTCCCCCCTTCTAAAACTACATATAAATCTGTCCTGCTTCACTGGAAGAACAGAGGAGTGATAGAATTCATAGGTCACTGCAACCAGTTAGAACATGCCTTTTTTATTTTTTAAAGATCTAATGTATTGTACATTTTCTGTCCTAAATTACAAGCCTCACAATGGGTTTTTTTGGTTTTGATTTTTGTCTGTTTGTTTTTGGCTAAAACTAGTTTTGTGGTTTATTTACTGTTGGCTTTCACAGTCTGCTCTGGTCTGGAGAGATTCAACGTGAAGATTTTCCAGCTCTTTTTTTACAGACCATGCATTGTTGTAAACAATTCCCAGGACAAAAGATTCCAGTCTAATGCCATTTATGAAATGGCAGTGAGCTGACTTTTTCCTGTCCTTTTTTCCTCCCTATTGCCTTATATTGAAGCACATTTCACTTGGCAGTAAGCAGGAAATGACTCACTGTCAGCATTTGAACCCTCAGGTACTAATCAGGTCCTAGCACTATCCAGCAATTAAAATGCTACAGAATTCATCCTGAGCTACAGGATTCACATCAGGAACCAAAATTGCACCAGAGTTTAGTTTCACAGGAACTGGAGATTTGCTTTAAGCTCAACGTGATTCACACAAGGCAAAACCACATTGTATTTCAATATCGACAATATTTTATGTAGCCAGTGCTTGTTTGTGTGTTAGATAATGAAATATAAAGACTTTGTTGGATGCAAGGACCAGCAGCCATGTGCATCAAAGCCTGTGCAGAGTCTCAGAGACAAATTTTATACTTGGTATTATGCAGAGAATACTCTAGTCCCCTTCCATTTCGTTTTCTCCCTGAACATGTTTAAAGACAATACTGACAAGATATGTCTACAGAAATGCAATGAGACTTAAACAGATGGGGATGAAAATGTACAAAAGCAAAACTCAGTGGCAACAAGCCGTACAAAGCAAATATACAATTAAAAGTTTGGATTCATAATAAAAAAGAAGAAAATGTCTGCTTAAAGAAATGCTGAAGATTTCTGGTTTGCTAGCAAATTAGAAATGTATTGAAATAGTTAGAAAACTAGACGTATTCTAGAGACAGTGCACTTGTGTATAAAACCCTTGTTGCAGCAGGGCTGTGATTCTGTCTAGGGACTCTATTTCTGAGAGAATAATAATAGGAATATTAGTAATAATAATAATAGTTCAAAGCACATGCTGATAGCTAAACTGGAGGCATCCATGAGTAACACTACAGAACAGTCAGGAAACCACAGAACCAAAACATTAATGTTGGAATGATGGAGATGAAAGGACAACGAACACAGAATGAGCACAGAATCTGTATTAGGAAATGCTACTCTGAATACACAAACTTTGGGAGAGGAAATAAAATCTCCCTCAAAACCTGGTTAGTTGCATAAAAGCAACAAAGTAAACTGACATGGGTTTGCCCCTGTGAGGAGTCCAAGGTGCCACATAGCTCTCTCCTGCTCTTTTTGCAAGAACAGTTCTTACTCCACACGAGACTGGACTGTGGACTGCTCTGATTCCTGGTAAGCAAATTTACACATCTATCCTCACCTCTTACGAGGTGGGGGTTAGTTTGCAACAGCCACTGCTAATGTAATTATTGCCTCACTTTCAACAGAGTATTTCTTAGTGGTAATGTATGTGAACGGATAGAAAAAGTCCAGCTGGGTTTTCAGAGAGATCAGCATTTGCCTCATTAATTTGCTTATCTGGATTTGGAAAAGAGTGACATTTGTGGAGCTCTTAAAGTCTGCTTTAAAGATCAACTGAGTCCTTTGGACAAAGTCATTTAACATGAAGTCCTTAGAGAAAAATTTATCAAAGTCTGATAACTAACAATATGAGCTGATAGCAACCTCAAACCACAGGTACCTTAATCACCCAAGGCATAGGTAAATGAAAAGCAATTTGGAAACCTCAAAACACATCAGGATAATGGCTTCATTAGGTACATATTTATATCACGAGGGCGTGCATGCTTTTCTGTGGATTAGAGAAGGGGAGGAAATTGTGCAAGTGACAGCAAAGAAAAGAAACAAAATTCAACATCTAAGTAGAAGCACTGGGAATTCTGAGAAGTCTAGAAAGGCACTTTTACCATGCAGTCACTGAAATGCTAAGAACTGAAAACAAAGAGACACCTTGACCCCTACTGTGTTTGGGGGAATGTGTCCCTCGGTTTGCATGCTTATGTAAGTACACAAGATGACATCAAAGGTTTATAATCCAGGTATGTGTCATTAGGCAGGATAATGCTCTCTTCAGAAACAATGGTGTTTCTGACAGTCCAATCTTACACATCTAAGTTCTCTGCAGAAAGCTGGATGTTGTAACATCCCCCTTGCAGGGTTCCACTGAATATTTTGCTCTTGCAGGTTTCAGAAAACATGGTAGAATTAAAGCTCTTAGTTCTTGGTGGAGTTTGGGTACTCAGTGAGAGCTGGTCTCTGCAGGGCTCCACCCTGTGAAACATGGAAATTGTGCGAGATTACAGCTGCAAAGCCAATGGGTTCCTTCACTAACACACTTGAAAAAGCAGGTCCATCAGGCTCTACATTCAATCGTTTTCAAAGATTTTAGACTAAAGCCACGTCTTTGGCTCTTAAGCAAACTCATCATCATCATCATCATCTGTGTAGTGTTCTTCACTTCCATGGAGCTTTGACAGTGCCAACAGAGCTCAAGGTGAGCTACACCAGACAGGGTGTCATGGCTATTGCTGAGCTGAGCCATGGCAGTTCAGATTTCTGGGCCACTATCTGACATGCACAGGGATGGGTGAGTACAACTTAAGATAGCAAAAATCTTCTTTGCTGGACTCTCAGCTCTGAGTTTAAAGTTAGCTGTTGGAGATGATGATGGAGCAGTTCCAGGGACATGCTTCTCTTTAAATTTGCAGAAGTCTTGATGTCTCCACCTGTATTCTCACAGAGCCTGCCATTCACTTCTGATACACCTCCACACTTTGTGCATCAAAAGCTTTAAAGAGCAAAATCAGCTTTTTTTTTCCAGGTCCAGTCTTTGCTCAGATTCAATGCAAAGAGTGGATTTTAAAAAAAAAAAATTATTATCAAAGATACATAAAACAAACTTAAGATATAAAATTGTGCTAATTTCTTAGATAAACATGTCAGTTTATTTTTCAGATTATTTCATAGCTAACCACTTCTAAAAATGTTAAGATGTACAGAAGCACAAAAGGATTAAGGAAGCTTGCTGGGATTCTAATGTGTGTATACAAACATTGCCTTGCAAGGGAAAAATATTCATTATTTTCAACGTTGTTTTACTGCTGCTACAGTCCTGGTCTCATTGCATTACTGATCAAATTGGCAGCACAAATGATTCTATCACCTACCCAGCAACAGACTTAAAGAAATTGAGATGTTGCATGAAGACGTGGTTCTTCTGTCTATAGCTTTAAAAGGTGGAGGGCTTATTCAACCCCGGGATAAACAAACATGTCAGGAAGTCAGATGAGAGACCCCAGAGTCTCTGTTAGGGAAGAAATAACAAAAACAATCTCCTTGTGCTTAGAAGGGAAACCAGGGGCCCACACTTTTACAACCAGCTCGCTACAGACTGTGGGAGGGAATGGGCCTTCCAGTAAAGGAATGAACCAGTTTCCAGACAAGCTTGCCTTCCTCAGTGGCTGGGGATTGACAATACATCTGTATTAACAGTGCTGGGAACTGCAAGTGTGATGTGAAAGGAAATATTTATGATGTTATTGCAAGCGCTACATACTTATAAACTTCAAATTCCTGTAACTTTCACTGGCAAGTCTGTTCTCCACACACTACAGGCTCCCAAAGCCTACATGCTTTAAGAGCTACAGTTTAAGCTCCAGAAAAGCAGATTTCTGCCCTGGAGACAGATAAAAGCATTTGTAAGATAATGTCAATGTTCGTTCCTATGAACTTAATGCTTGCTTGAGAGTTCTAAAAATGAAGTTCCTATCAGGAAAAATGTACCCGCTCTCCTTATGTCCTCTTCATCAGCCCTTGCCTGATGCACAGAAATTTTAGTAGGGGGCTAAAAGATAGTAAGAAACAGCAACTGTCTGAGTCCACAAACCTTGCTGGAAAACATGAATTAAAGTCTATGGCTGTGGCAATTTCTTCAGCATCGCAACAAGTGTTTTCTAAGTACTTCATTGAGATCTATTCCTGTCATGCACAAAACACGGCAACAATCCATGCAACATGTTGGTAAGAATAAACAAAGCTCAACAGAGTTTAAGGTTATGCAACAAGGCTTCCTCTCCCAATGATATTGGGATGTGTAGAACAGAATTAGCTTCTGTACCATGAAAAGAAATTACTGAAGAGAACAGTCAAATTCTCAGGTTGAAATGGTTCTCAGTGAAAAAGCAGCACATCTCAAAAATTGTAAGTCAGAGCAAGTAAAATCTTCTTTAGTGTGCCACAGTGATCTCCATCCCACTCTGTCAAGTCCCTCTCCTTCATATCTGATATTCACTTACATCCATTAAGGCTCTTATTCCTATTACAGTTGGGTTAGAGCCAACCAGTTCAGCTTACCACTGAATTTCAACCTTTTCCTCTAAACCTTGGGATGTGAAGAAAAGAGTCACATACGTTTCTAATCAGAAAACACAAAGCCAGGCCTTGGGGATCATGAGGAAGGCACCCAGTATCCTGACAGATCACTGCAGTGCAGCTACCAAAGGCAGAGAGTAGAGCAGCCCCACTCTCATTCCCTCTGCCTGAGTGTGTGGTGGCCCCAACTCACCGCTAGTTCTTCTAGAGACTGCACATTTCACTGGGAGTGCCCTGCTCACACCTATTAGGCTCAACAGGTTACAGAGAAAGTGCCAAAGGATAAACTTTCAAATTCACTTCCCAGTTCTCTGCCTATTTCAGAGCCCTACAAATCTTGGAATCAATACTTAGTGGAATAATCATTTGTTTTTCTCACAGCTCGCAGTGCAACAGCCTCTTAAGCCAGCCCTGAGAGGCAGAAAAAGAAAGGGTTGGAGCTATGTAGCTAGAGCTGAGACCCCAGCAAATGCCTGAGTTCAAGGCATGGGGAAACCCTGCCTGGTACTTACAATTCTGAAAGCTGGAATTCAGTGTAAGCATTTGGAATCTAACTGATGAGGTCCCTGGGCAAGAATCTGCCTTACTTTTCTTCTGTACAGAACAATACATGTTTTTACATCCTCAGACATTTTACTTACCATGACAATAAAGCCTTCAGAATCTGCTGTTAAGTACTCTGTGATTTACACAGAAGATGGATGAATTAAGTTACATATGTCTGCAGAGTTCCTGCACTAAACATCCATGGCAAAATGCATACAAACATTTAACAACCATCAAAGCCAATAAACTGAATTTCCTCAGCACCCCCCTCCATCCTCCCTATCAGTGTTCACAACTTCTGCTTCACTAGTTAGATCATTTGGAGTGAAATTTGCATTTCATAGGATCAGATGATTTTTTTTCCACCAGCAGCTAGAAAGGATTTACCTCACAACAGGCTGTTTGAACAACAGGTTTTGAATAGATTTATTTGACTTCCAGAAGCCAGATTCGAGCTGGCCCAAGTTGTAAGCAGAGCAGTGCGTATTTAGTACAGGAGAGAACAGGTAAGTCTGGTGAGCATGTAAGTTGTGCAGTCATGACATGCTCATGTACTGGGACATCCCAGAACTCACACATCCTTATTTACCAGAGTTGATTGCATCCACTAAGACCTATCTATTCCAAGAGCATTCAGCAGTAGGATCATTTTAGTCCTCCTGCTTACTGACCACAACTAAAGACAGCTAAACTTTCTAAATATGCCAGTGCTTGCAATATATTTAGCCTGAAGACGTTTTTATAGTGGCAATTCAACATGGGTTTCATTGTGGCAGGTAAAAGGTGAAGCATTTTTTATGAACTCACCATTTCTGGGTAACAAGCAGCTACTTTGCTACAGAGGCTACACTGGTCTCTGTAGATCCAAAAAGAAAAGGTCACTTGTGCTCAGTCACATCAAGAGACCTCAGAGGAGAGGCAGCACCAGGAGCTGCTCCAGAAACCACCCAAATATGTGCTGACTGTAAGGTCTAAGGCTGTAAAAAGCATCCTAATTCTAACCTCTGCCAGTGAGGAAATTTATTTCCAACCATAACAATGGATTCATTATAGTAATTTGCAAATGCCATGCAGCAGGTGGAAATAGGTCAGGGCTCAGAGGAAAAGCTCTCAGAAAATTGCCAAAATACTTCTAAGTGAAAAAGTCCACAGCGGATTGTTTTTCTCTCTCCCCTCCCCAGACCTGTTTGCCATGGTTTGGGCTCACAGTTCATCAAGACTTGAAAGACCTTTCACCAGAATCTCTTCTCAAATCACAGTGATTTCCCTCAGCATAATGCCTGTTTTTTATTTATCTTTTTTTTTGTAACTGGCTATATAAAAAGAATTTCAGAACTGGAGGGCAGTTTGCTTTATTTCTACATAACTGAGAAGTTGAGATTTATTTGATGTGATCTCCAAGTGAAGTGTAGAGGGAAAACAGGATACTGTATCTGGCAGCAAATGTGGCAATCACACAAAGTAAACTCTTGATATATCTTTAATCTCTTTGTTGGCTTATCCCTGATTCAATTTAAGGCTCTGGAAAAAGCTACCAAACCTCTTCATGTGAAGTGTGAGATGGAACTTATTAGTCATGGCAATTTGCTTCTTAGGGGATGCTGGCAGTCAGATAGCACGGTGTGCTGACAAAAACAAACCCAGAGGTGCATGTCTGAGTCTCTTAGTCCTTCTTGGAGTTTGTTACCAGTGAGAAGAGGGTGCCAGGTTAGTTTAATGCACGTAAGTTAGACTTCTGAAGGAAAATGGGAGAAGCTTGACTTACAATGTTTTAGGGTTTGGCTTTGACAAACTTTTTGTCTTTTAATAATATTTTTGTCTTTTGTTTTCTTCAGCCCTTAGTACACAATCAAATGCATTTGCCTTAAAACCATTAAAACAGAGGGATGAGAAAGCTGGTTGCAGATTGTTAAGAGGATGTAACTCTAACAGGATACAGCTAGAACACCAGAGGTACTTCCAATCTCTCCTCCAGGCATAATTTTTCTTGCTCTTTTTTCTTATTGTTTAGTTCTCATGTGACAAGACACTATTCACTGAGAAAAATGGACTCATCTATGCCTGTTTGTATTTTCAAAAATCATGCAGTGTCCACTCTGTTCTTCCTACCTCATTCTAGACAGGTGCAAAAAAAGCCTCTTATTCCAGGCAGACAGGACATTATATGTAGGTGTCAGGGTTTCCAGATACTTGCATATCCCATTAGTTTTTGGTGGAGGTGACGGATTTCAGGGTATTTATCAGGATTGAAAGAAGCAGCAGGATGAAGCACCTGTACCCCAGATGAAGTGCCCATATCGCCTGGCTGAAGGGCCTCTTGGCCACCACACATTAGTCTGGATATGCCAGGTCTGTGTAAGATGGGAAAAGCAAACGGGACCCTGGCTGTGTGGTAGCCCTTGGGTCCCACTCTGGTGGTTTGCTTGGGGGAAGAGGAGGGGAGTCAGTAGAAGAATTTGTAAGTAAAAGAAAGGGGGAGCAGTGGGGCAGAGGAAGAGGGGAGGAAGGAGCACGTGGTGGGGAATATTGAAATGAGTGTGAGGGAGCTGCACTGCAGCAGCTGAAAAGAAGGACTGGACAAACAGAGAGCCCAAGCTCTCTCCCCACTTCAGGAGAGCTCAAAAGAGCCATGTTCACCATCTCTCACTTTGGCAGGGGCTGAAGGGAGTCCAGCCCCCTTTGCTGCTCCACAGGAACAGCTCCCGCCGAGCCCTTGCCCATGCCTCCCCTCACACAGCTGCTCCCTGTGCCTTGCCCACAGACTGTCCTCCTCTCCCTTGCCCTCACAGCTGTGGTGCAGGAATATTCAGCGTCCAAATGCCATCTAACCCTCACATCCTACAGCACTGGCTGAAACCTTGTGCAGAGGCAGCATTGCCCTGGGGTAGGGCAGAAAGGCCTCTTCTGCAGGGCAGGAGGATCAGGGCAGGGTTAGTGCCAAGTGAAGGGGTGGTTTGGCAACTGGAGAGTGCTTGAAAACAGCTCCGTTTTTTTCCCTGCCCAGCTCAGTGCAGCCCACGCCAGCTCCGGTGTCTGGTGCACTGCTAACAGCACCGCCCTAACCAGGCTGACAAAAATAACCAAAGACAGTCATGCTTTTCTTCTTTTTTAACTGCTTTTAAGTGAAATGTGGGGTGAAAGACCTTGTATTTCAGGGTGTCCTTTGTAGGGCAAAGTAAGGTAAAATTGCCAACTATGAGGGTGAGTTATGCTGGCTTAGCAGGAAGCTGCCTCACCCTCACCAGTGGGCCCTTCACCACGAGCCCATTGCCCATGGTAAGATTTTGTCCGTCTTACTGAGCATCCACACATTTTAGGATGAAAAAAAAAAAAGGCCAAACCAAACTTCATAGGGATTTGGTTGTTCACAGTTTCAAGTTATTTAGTGAAAATGCAAAAACTTGCAAGGTTTAATTTGGTTCTGTGGAGCACTTTTTTAGCTTCCTCCCTTTTTTCCTCCTTTTTCCTTTAAACAACAGGCAAGTATTTTTTGAAACAACCTACTTAGTTGGAAAATAAATGAAGAGGCAGTGAGAAATTTTGAGTTAAATAGCAAAAATACTTTTGGCAAACTTTAAGGAAAACACTTCAAAATGTTGATCACTCTTTAAAGTGAATTCCTTTCACTAATTTCCTTAATTCTTTTTCTGGGTTATGAAACAAGCTGCAGAAACAGATGGACAGAGGATTGTACTCAACTGTACCTAGCATTTCTCTGTACTTGACTGTATCTAGCATTTCTCTGTAAATTCTTAACCCTTGGTTTCTGCTTTTCCTTCCTTTTCCTCAGTAAAAACAGTGCTGAAGGGGATGTCAGGCTCACAACTCTGCTGAGAAAGTGACCACAGCCTATGCAAGAACAATTATGGTGCATAACCAGCAGCCCTCTTATGGAGTTCTTATGTAGTTCTTAGCTTAGAAAAGATGAAGCAGAATACAGCTAGAAGAGATATACAGTACAGATGCTATTCCTCCCAAACTCCATTGTAGTCCACAAACAGGTACATAACGTTGTTACAACCTGGAGCAGCCTCTTGGCTATCCTTATATTGAGGGCCATATAAACTTCAAGGTACTTAAGGTGGTGAAAGAGGACACACAGAGGCACAAATCCAGTTCTTATTCTCGTTTTCTAGGAGGCATAGCAGAGAGCATCCCTGTCTTCTGAAGTGACTGTAGAGGTAATCCACCACCTCAGTAAGCCCTATCCTCCATAGCATCCCAAGAAACAATAAGTAAATGCCACCATGGTCTAGTGCAGGCTCACTCCAAACATCTTTTTTCAAGAAGGAAATTTAAGAAGGCAAGAATCTCTTGTATGACTTTCCCTGTCCCCCAGTTGTCTCAACACATTTTTGTTCTTCCGGACAGAAAAAAACCTCTCTGACCCATCTGTCAGTGCCATCTCTGCTTCAGTGAGCTGCTTCACGAGTTTGTTCACAGAGGGCTGAATAATGGACCAGCGCCAGACTCCTAATCAAGAGAAAAGCTACTAGTAGTTACAGCTCCTCAACATTATACATGTTTCTGAGTATGACTGATTAAGACTGTTGTTTGGAACAGAGGAACTGTGTCAGAGGTGCCACATCCCATAAATTAGTTTAAGCTGGGATAATGTATGCGCCAACATACAGCAATAGGCCTGTTAGCTCAACAAATTTGGCAAGCAAGCGTCTGGGAAAAACAAGAACATCAACATTTTCAGGCATTTAATCCAACTAAGACAGAGTTGCACAAGTTAGGAGACCCTTACAGAAAACCTTTGCATTTTATTTATTTTTTAAGGGGAAAGAAAATGTCTGAGAAACAATTTTGGTGTCCAGACAGTTTAGCTAGACAGGAAGAACAGTCTAGTTCTCAAAGTATGGCATTTGCCACTAGGGACTTCTGAGTTTTAATCCACCCCCTCTGCAACCTCTGAAGCACTCTTTAGAAAAGTCATTTAATTCTAGTCCAGACAGTGAACTTTGTATGCTGCTGAGCAGATTAGTCATACAAGTGTGTTCCTTTCTGTGGGACTACTCATGTGAGTAAGTTATCAATGGGGAGAGGGGGAGCAAATCTGGCCCTCCATATGGGGTCATACAGAGGGAGAAAAAGCTACCACAAGATTTAATTGGTCTGGCCTCCTTGGAGAAAAAATTATCCACAGTGATGCTGGAAGAAATAGCAAGAAAATTAAGGGACCTTCCTGATAGGAAAGTCTGTTAATCGGAACAGCAGTCTCTTAAGTAACAGAAGCTTTATTGACTGTTTCAAATACAATTAACTGGACTAAGGAATTGCAAATGTAGGGAATCAAATAGACCCATTTTATCAGGAACACTGAGTAAATGAGTCAGTAAGGCTTTTCTGTTTGTAGCACCCATCACGTCTCAGAGTAGGTGACTAAGACCCCATGCTTGCAGGCAACACAGTCAGAGAATTGAACCCAACCCAAAGCCCCTTAAAAATGTCATTTTTCTTTTGAACTAGAATTGGAGAGTAGTTTTGGAGCCATGTGGAACCTCAACTGGAACTAGACCCTCTCAAAATTTACTTTAGTTAATTAGCAAAGGGAGGTAATATTTTCTGTGCCTGAAGGTCTGTTCCATTGAATCTTTTCCAGCAACTGACTGTTATGAGTCAGTTCCAAGTTACCAACATGGTTAACAAACTTCTAATGGCCTGAACTGAAACTGAGCAGGAACAATTTCAGTTCCACATACACCTGAACTGGAACGGAGGTAAAAAAGCAACTTGCTTGACCCCCTGATGAGACACATCCTTGCTGACACTACAATTTCCTAATCACATTGATTTACCTGAGGGGAAATCTTATGTGATGCAATCTTTCTTTAGAAAACCATTTTTGATTCACCATTTCTAACCTTTCTGTTACTGTCTGTAGATTATCTGTGTTTCCACTACTTGTCTTTCTCACACAGGAGTCCAAAATACTAACCAAACTTTCTGAGTGATTTCTGCTTCTGTAAGAAGAGTAAGATGCCATACAGAGAATCCAAACCATGTCTGGAAGTAGGATGTGGGAATCCTGGTGCCAATCCAGTTCTATGTCCTTCCTTACCCTTGCAGTTCAGGAAGGTGTTGGTGCTCTAGCTACTGGAAAAAGACCTACTTTTCTCTGTAAAGAGCACAACAGGCAAATTCTGAGTAATTCAGCCCTCAAGAGCACTGTCTTCAAGAGCACATCTTCCTCAGCCAGGCAACAGCTGTATTTTTTGCTAGTGACCATGTCCAAGTAAGGTTCAACTCTTTCTTCTCCTCTTACTCCCCAGATTAGAAATATTAAGTAGATTTTTCTGGATTGTGATTTACAGTTGTCTAGACCTGAGCTGGGCTGCAAAAATGTGTTTAGATAGGAAATTGTATGACTGAAACACTACATGGCTCAGCATCCCCACGGGAGTTATACCTTGCATGAGACTGATATTGTGTGGTATTACTAGGCCTTGATTATGACACTTGGATGACTCATAAGCAGAATATACTCAGAGAGACGTTGGGTGAAGAACATATGAAGGTGAAGCTAGTGAATGAATACATTGCCTTGTCCTGTAGAGAATAAAAGCTTTTATCTTGCTTGTAATTTACTAAAGTTACACTATACTGGAGGACATGTATCGTAGTTTATTCATTCTTTCCATACCAGAGAGGCTCTCTCTGTGCAGAGCTTAGTCTATTTTCCATCTGGAAATATTCCCCATTTAGGAGCCCATGACTTGGGAGGGTGGTTGGTTGTTCTCATTTCGGGGGAAATAAAAGAATGAATTCCAAGGACTTAGTCTCACTGATTGTGTTGTATTATCCAGAATCAAAGAGCTTAATCACCATTTACACTAAAGGCTTTAGCACTGCTCAGGCAGAAAATTGTACTGTCTGCTGCTCTTGTGTTCCTGCAGTCCTAAATTGTCAAGAACTTGAAAGTGCCCTCGAGTTTATTAAGATGAGGCTTGCAGTTTTAACTAGGATATGTACAAAGGATGGCAGCAAAGTCCACATCCCAGGTTCAGGCCTTGTCTCTAGAGAGCTATGTTTGCACTGTCCAGGTTCCAAAACCAGTTCAGAAACAGTTTAGCACAGAAATCTATCTGGACTAATTGATGTTGCTTAGAGGATGCGACTCCATACACAGGACTGGCTCACGTCTCTCTCCAATATACTATTCTTAAGGCATGTTTGTACATTATATGGCAGAAATTATAAATTATATTGCATTACATATGTCATACTCAGATGGGGCATGAGGGAGCTAGTCCACTGTAAATATTAAGTCATAGAAAGTTCACATAGTCATCCAGCATATTCAGTTATGCAGCATGTAATTAACAAGTTACTGGGGACTGAGAGCTGTAACTGGAAAGGCAGTTGCTGGACAGCCTGAAGAACAGGTCTGTGCTTAACACTCAGAAGTGTTAGGCCTGCTTGGAATTTGTAGAGGAAAATGAATTAAAGAAGAAGGCAAAAATCGTGTGTTTTGTGCAGCACTTGGCTGCACTGCCAGTGAAAGGAAAAACACACTCAAGTTCATAAGCACTTCACTGATCCTTTGCTTTGTTTTCCCTTACCTCACCCTAACACCTTTGAAATTACCTTATTAACAAAACCCACTCATGGCATTACACAGACTTTTAGTATTTGCAGGAGTTTTAGGGAAGAGTGATAGATAATGGCATCTGCAGTTGATTTACGTTTATTTATCGAACAGTGTTTTCAAGTCCCTTGCCCAAAATCAAAACAGCCACCCTCTCAGGGAATGCAGTGTCGAAAGAATGCACACATGCAAGGCTGTCTGAAATTTTAATTGCAGAAAGATTGGAAAGTTCAGACTGAAGGTTCACAGAGCAGTGCTAACTCCTTCTCCCTGGATGTACCACGTTGTTACAATAGGGTCTTTCATTACATAATCATGCAGAACGGGCAAAGCTTGCTGTTCGACATGTAAAACCATCTCATACATAGCAAAGATCTCCGCTCCTTTCTGTCACCTCAAAAGAACTTCTTTACTACCTTTTTGGATCCTTAGGAGCGCTAATCATGTTCTGAAAAACCCTAGTGAACTGGTTACAAGGGAGCCTGCATGTCTAAGTTAGGACATAAATTCATCAAGGTGCTAAGTACATTCATATCTTGAAGAACAGTGCTGGACTCACTGATTGATGTGTTTAGGTACATCTTTAAGCAGTGCCCAGGTTAGTAACAGGACCTCGAACATGAAGGAGGGGATTGGTTCCAAGTTCTCTGAATCATTGCTGTGATTCTGTGATACACAGAAGTCAATAAAGTAGCCGGTTGTGAATCACTTTTAGCGCTGACAAAATAACGTAAAGAACTGTTGGTGTTTTAAGATGAATTTGATGAGTTCATGAACAGTGAAAAACTAGGGGATAACAACATCAGAAAATAATTTAGAGGGTCTGCAAATCTTACCCATCACTGTGGTCCTCTTTTCCTCTATGCTGGCTTGGTTTATGCATCAGTGACTCAGTTCTGCAAAAACAGTTCAGGTGTTATTGTCATGTCCCAGGAATTCTGGATCAGTTTTCAGGGCTGATGATCTGTAAGAGATGTCAGAAAAAATATAAATCATTTTATGTTGAGTACCAACCAAAGCAAGCCTCCATCTCTGCAGACAGCTTCAGAGGGTCTGACTGCTTCACCTGGCATGAATAGAATGCACAGGATGATCACCGGAAGGCCTGGGTGTGAAAAAGATGTTTCCTTTTTCCACATGGTTAATGTATGTGCTCACTTATGAAAGAGGAAAATTAAGAGATTGGCCTCTGTATCAGCTTAAAATATTCCTAAAAGGCCAGAACACTAAAACCAAATAAAAACACTACACAAAAGGATACTCTCCACATCGGTAAGATTTTTCAGATGGTGACAATGTACAAAAGCAATGACTGAATGTTTTATTTTCTTACTACAGTTACCAGCAGAGCCTGCAAGTTGTAACTAAGCCATCTTACTGTGCTAAATTTTCTACACACAGAAAAGAGACTCCTCATTAGTGGATTTAACATTACACTGATATGACAAGTGCTGGAAGTTTTTTAGATGGGAAAACTAGGTGTGAAGAGGATTAAGTAATTTCTTTCAGGTCATACACCAGGCCTGTGGCTGAGCTGGAACTGACACACAGGTTTCCAAGAGCGTGCCTTCACTGTCAAGGAACTTCCTTCCCAGACAGTCTGGGAATACCTGTCCATCTGTGCTGCATAGGGGTTCCATTACCCCTCATGTTGTGTCAGGAGTGAGCCAAATGGGTCTCTGCAAGAGGAAACCCTATTAGCAGGGTTCTTTTTCTAGAGCTCTTTCTAGCCATGAGAAGTACAGCTATAAGCCACACTTACCGCACTACACCACTTGGTCTGGGAAAGGTGCTCTTGTCAAAGTAGGTGTGTTGACCTGGTCAAATTGAAGACTGAAAAAGGAGAAGAAAAACAATTTCTTGTCACTAAATTGATTGACTGTTACATTAAAACTAACTGTGAGCCATTGTTAAAACATGAATTGAGTGATAAGATACCTCATCCCAACCTGAGTAAGCCATCAGCTTTGATAAAAGCAAATCTCAACTGATGTTGAGCAGAATTTAACACAGTTGGTTTCCAGATTCGGATCTGAACCTTCTTTTCTACAAGCAAACATAATGCTTCCATCAAGCATGGAGTGTAAATGCAATATAATAGTTGTAAAGTCAGATTGGATCTAATTACAAACTTCCCAGTTCCTCTCCCTGATGTGCAGTATTCAGACACTAGCTTTACCTCTCCTTGTTCCACATCTCTGAGTGTTAAAATGCCCTGTCCTCAAAGACATTCCTGCACAAATGGAAATAAGTTCTACTGAAGCGGGAGTGTTAGTCTCCTAGGGAATGATATGCTAATTCCACAATACACTACATCTCAAGCACTAAACCAGGATTAACCTATAATATTCATTGATTAAAAAAGACCAGACCTTACATTGCACAAAACAATGGATACCAGCCAGATGCTGGAGCAAGTGCCTGCCTCCCTCATTAACATATGGTGCCTCAAACTTTCCAGGAACGCTTCCCTAATGGCACTGCTGTGGCAAAACAAATGTTTAGTTTATTCAGTCTTCCCGATGTACTTACTGACACCATGCTCCCAAGATCCATGGGGCGCATCCTTATCTTCGGAATTCCTTTTCATTTTCAACACCTAAGCAATGCCTCATGAAGAATTTGTTGGCAGACCTAAGGAAGATTCAAGATTTATGGCCTGCATGTAACAAGGTGCTTCTGCCCAAAACAGTATGTGCATAATCCTAGCCCAACTGCTTCATGGCATCTCATTACTAGAAATCAGCATTGAGGCAAATTAACAGAATATTCAACAAATGAATATGAGGAATTCCAATCTTTTGAGTAATGCCTGCATGTATAATAGCCTCTCCTTCGCGTGAAGACTTTGCAGCAGGAAGTTTTTCTTGAAGGCAATTGCTAGCTGAGAGAGTCAAGGATTATTGTGAAATCATAGGATATGAAAACATAGAATATAAGACAAGAAATGATTGTAGCTTTTTCTCTGCATAACATCTGTTTACCTAGACAGCAAATCACTGGTTGCTCAGAATCTTAAGAGACACTATCTATAAGGATCCACACAAATCTAGATATTCTTACAAAAATATTGTATAACGGTGAGACAGCTATTTATGGAGCATTTGTCTGCAAGGGACTGGGGGAAAAATTGATCAAACATCTTTTTTTCTGACTATACTGCTGTGATTAATTTTTACTTCTTTAATGATAATTTATTCCCTGACTCTACAGGCCATTTGGGCACTCCAGGACAGTCATAATATGTCATTAGCACCTGTTACAATAGAAATCAGCTTTCTAAGAGAAGAGGGAGAAAAAGAGAAGTTCAGTGAGTGCTGGTAGAAGTGCCTCTTGGTTGAATTACTAATGCATGATGTAATGTACCTTGGCTCTCCCTTCCTGCTTGAGAGCAGTTCAAACTGCCGTTCCAGCCTGCAAATATTCAGAGCAGGCACCATAAAGACATATGTGAGCTCACACCCCGAGAGAGGTTGTGGCTGAGGTCAGGGCAATGATACAGACTTCACTGCAGCGTTTCCATGTTGATCATCGTAAACTGATCATGTTGATCAGAGCTGTGGAACCACAGTCAGGTCCAGATAAGGGAAAACTCCATCTACTTCTTCCCGACTTTCCCCTCTCAGGCAATTTAAAATATTAGATAAACACCAAAAGTCAAAACTTTAGCTGGAAAACCTGTCTGACAGCCACTTTGTAAGGCAGGGGCCCATATCACCTTGGCCAGGGGCCTTCTTTAACAGCTCCCATGTTTATTCACATGAATATTCCAGGGGCCTGTGGCTAAATCCAGAAGAATTCAGGGGGAGTTTTTCCAATGTTTGCATTAGGACAAGAATTCACACCTTAATAATTGATCAGTAATTGCATTCCTTTAAAGTTTTGTTTAGCACTAGTTTAACAGCTTTCCACATGCTTCTTCGCTATTATGAAAGCTGTACAGGAGCAGTGTAAATCCATCTCATGCTACATTAAAACCAGCCTGCCTCGCTGCAGAATACACTGTAGTTGGAGCTGTTAGTGCTTGTTATTACACAGATGTTCACTAAAACATGAGAGGGCACAAAACAACCAGAGAGATTAAGGACTAACCAAGTTTTGTTTATCACAGATTGGAACTAATGACTTCCAGGTGAAAGGCTCTGTATTTTAGTACTAATTGCTCTCATCACTCCTTCCCTTTGACAAAATGCCCCTGTAATCAGTATTTTCACGGTGTTTCTGAAATCAGCTGGATGGACACCCTACGTATACAATGCACAGGGACTTTGCTGCAGAAAACCTTCATCACCTTGGCCTTTGGCTAAATGAACAGCACTGAGAAGTCTACTCTGGAGTTAGTCTCTTCAGACAATATGCCAGAAACTAGAAGCATTGAGCGAACAAACAAAAGAGAAGCAAGCCACCAAGGCTGGATAACAGACACATCAAAAGTCCTGATGGGACCAAAGAACAGAATGGATGAACTGCAAATGAAACAATGGGCTTCTCTTACGCATGACAATTTCTGTGATGGATGACTAGAAGACAGTAAGTGTTGCATTACCTGCTCATCTCCTAAAACTTGAAAAACTGTTTATTATGTCAGAATGAGAAAAAATGCATTGAACTTTATAGAAGCATTATATGAATCAATGGCACACACTTGCCTGTAATACTCTATTCACCTCCAAAAGAGTCACAGAGGACATTTTAGAGTTAAGTAAAAAATATGACTAGGAACAGAAAGTTTCTGTAGAGGGGGAGACTGGGGCTATTGAGCTCAGAATGAATATGCCTAAATAAAATCAGGAAATGATCCAAAACCATTGCACCATTGCTGAATATTGGACGACTGCCACAGAGGCTGTGTAAATCTGTAGCATCAGCTTTGAGTACCATGGACCCAATCCTATTGCTGTCACAAATGTGCAATGATTTCAAGGAATCACAGTGACGGGAAATTTGGCCAGATTAACATCAAACTGCAAAGGTGAGTAGTGCTGTGAAGAGGTGAAGTCCAGTTCCTATGTCAGAGAGAAGAAAAGAAAAACCCAGGAAGCCACTGAGGCAGTCACTGTAGTCAGGAATTTGGTGGCATGGAATTGGAAGTTTCATAAAGGAAAAAGCCCACACAGGAGCAGAGTGGGTGACTGACAGAATATGCTATGAAGTGTATTATGCTGGGTACAACCAATTTCTCACCAGTTGAGGGAGATGAGGAAGGACATAATTTCAACTGATAGCCAGTTATTTAGTATTGACTACCGAGACTGTAAGAGTTTTCCTG
This sequence comes from Oxyruncus cristatus, assembly GCA_013399855.1. NCBI lineage: Eukaryota > Metazoa > Chordata > Aves > Passeriformes > Cotingidae > Oxyruncus > Oxyruncus cristatus. Next base: position 329,754 of record VXAY01001349.1, read on the forward strand.
AAGCAATTCATAGTGGTAATATATGGATACAAAATACCAGCATAGGTTCAGCTACTCTCATGTGGCAAACCTTATATTTTTGGAAATAAAAAATGGCTTACAGAAGACCAAATACAGTCGAACAAATGGTGAGAGAAATGTACTTGCCAAGTGGGCTGCCTATGATTTCACAGGTTATTTTGCAAGAATTAAAATAAGCTAAAATTACAGACATTATGACAATTGTTGAAATTCAGCTACATCAGTTATTATTTTATTGTTCTCTTCTTGTTGCTTTCTCCTGTGGTACCAACTATCAAAACTTCTGTCAATGGAAAATATACCCATCCATCAAAACTTTTTTCTTGTCACACTTCTCAGTAAATGTTTTACAAACTTTACCAGCAAAAGGAAGAGTCACTGCAGGATGCATTTTACAAGGGAAAATAAAGGCTCTTTTGGAACAGCTCAGTCATAGCATTGGAACCAGTTCAGCAGTATTTTAAATGGGAATCCTTACTATAAAATGAAACAGCGTTCTACCACCCAAACACAGCTGAAAGGAACTGTTATAGTACATTGTATCATTACCAGACAGCCTGTGTCACCCTACCTATAGCAATGGTCTTGAATATTGTGGTCCAAATTCTCTCATTTGTTACCATGTGTGCACTGATTTTTAGGTCTTTAAGTTGGGGAGATTTGGCCCAAAATAAAATAAAACTGATAACTTGATCATTTTGCCTCCTTCTGCACAAAACAAATTTGCTCACTGCAAAGCAGTTGCCTTTCAAATGCCTACACAGCTTAGGAGACCATTCAGTAGTCTAATTCCTGGCCAGTGAAGTCAGGCTGTAACCATGGCAGCTGTGAGTGCAAATCTCACTGTATGAAAAGGCCCAGGCTGATAAAGCAGATTGTTGCACAAGTACATATGTGCCTATGTCTGTGTATACATTAAGTATGAAAGCGTGTGGCTTTAGGGTGGGAGCGAGGGAGAGGAGAATAGCCCACCAAAACCTTTACCAGAGCGACTCTGGGTAAGCTGCCAGCTGGATCTCGGCATTGCAGGCGCCCTAAAGGACACTGCTGTGAATAGGCTGGGGGTCACAGGACATGGAGGCAGACAGGATGGGAAGGGATAATCCCATAAAGGAACTTCACCCAGTGCAGACTGGTTCTGGCATAATACAGTGATGATGTCCCTCAGGGGGAAAAGCACTAATTCGAGCCTGACCTTGGTCTAAACACAACATTTGTTGCACAGAGAATAGCACGGAAGACAGCTCTTTTGCTCCAGTGACTGGAGTGTCTGGGGCCCAGGAACTGGCAGAACACATATCTATAGAGAAGGAGAAAGGGACAGTCTCCCTTTAATCATTTTCATTCTGGCATTAGGTCAAACTTTTCTTCATCCTTTTCCAGGGAAACTGAAGCCTTCGTTCTTTCCTTTCATTAAAATAAATGAATGTATGATTGATGATCCTGGAGCCTGATATCTTCCACGTGTTCAGAGATTAGCTATAGCAGAGGCTACTGCCAACATAGCACATGCTGGTGTGTCGCAACCCTAATCTTCAGGCTCCTTTTAAGGGCAAGGAGCCCATTTCCATGGCCTAGTCAGCCACTGGCCATTTTAATTCCATGAAGGCACAGGCACAGCAGTGACTTTGTAGAGAGGGGTCTTTACCTACTAGAAATCAAGCTGTGGCCCACCTCCTCTTCCAAGTGAAGCTGCTGAGTGACTAGGGAGCAGTGACATAGCGATTTACACATGGCAGGTGCAACAAAACACAGGTATATTGAGGTCAAAATCCACCCAGCAGTTAAAACTTTTCCTCTTACCATCCAGGCACACGGGTACACCGAGAATGGGCAGTTCCTCAAGAGATTAAGTGCCTTTTGGAGAGGGTGCTGAACTGAATCTGAACAAAAAACATCTTGAGCTGCTATTTTTTCATCTCAGACCACACAGTAAACTGTTATTATGATGATTTTGCTGAAGCTGGGTCAGGATGAGAAAACATTGATTTTTCTGGTTCAGAATAAGAGATCAGGACATGACAGCTTCACCAGGGACCTTTCTGCATGGGAACAGTTTGTTTCTAGCAGGCTCTGAACCTCACAGCTTTAGCCATTCATCAGCTTCCCCACCTGTCTTGCCCAAATGTGCACTGTGATGCTGCTTTGCTCTGCAGACCTTTGCAGCAGGCTGTTCACCACAGCACCTTTTTCACCTGCTTAAATTGATGCTCCTTACTGGAGAAACTTGCTGATTTTTTTATTCCTCTGTCTAAAATGAGCTGTGAGACTGCTGAGATACCTCTGTGTCTGCTCCATCCAACGCAAGAACCTGGATACACCTTTGAGTGCAGGTTAGATCCCACATGCACATGTGTATGTTCATGCACTGCACAGGCACAGGCTAAGTAGGGAAGGCAAAGAATACTCTACTCCTTTGACACTGGTGAGACTGATTTTCCCTTCCCTGTCAAAATGCTGTAGCTACCCACCATTGTGCCGCACCTTCGCTCCAATTTTTCTGCTGAACAAGGTGGATTTAGGGAGGTACAGAGAAACAGTCCTGCAGTAGTGCTAGAAATGTAAGTAGTACTGCAGCCCTAGAAGAGAAGCATATCAACGAATTCTTCCCTACCTCGAAGCGCAGCATGTATAGCCATCCTTACTGCAATTGCTCACTGAAGGCTCCTAGTGACATCAGTACCAGCTGACATTCTGTGGACATCATACTCTTTTGCCACATACTGTCATCCTCATCCTGAGCTCCAGAGTGGCCCCAGTGTGGCCGCATATCTTCCCACATTTGCCTTTATCCACCCAGATAGGCTTAATTTCTGATGATGAATTGGAAAATTTGAAAACTAGAGGACCACAGTAAACCACAGGCTGGAACTAATCTAGCTGCCCCAAATCACAGTTATCCTTGTATTCCTAATTTGCTCAGACCTGTGCTCTCTGTATGGCAGAAGATGCTGCAGTCACCTGTAGGCCATCACTGCGAGGTCACCAGAAACCCTGGAGTTTTACATTGGCATGAACAATAGCTCATAGGAGTTGTAAGAGCTGAAAGCTCTGGAAACAAAGCAACATATTAAATCTGAATGTCTTACTCCCAGACATATCTCCCAGTAAACTACTTCTGGGATATTTCCTTCATGTTCCCCTGCACACCAGATTTTCTTTTAAGAAATCCCCTCCTCTTCTAGTCAACTTTATTTTATAATGAGAATCAAACAGGAGCACAAAGCTGGAGACTGTGTGTAACTGGAAAGATCAAACTATGAAGTTTGTTTTAAAAGTTATTCAATATACAATGAATTGCAAATCCAGTTGAGTGCCAGCTGGCAACAACTAAGCCCTTTACCAGCAAGAGATGGGAAAGAACAATGACAAAATGAGTAAAAAATGTGGATCTCCTGGATAGAATGCTTCTGGCACAGCAAGGCAACATAAACAAGTGTGCTATATATAGCACTGGTCCTGGGGTGAATACACAGGTCATAAAGATGACCCCAAACAGAACCCCAGTTCAGATACACAGAGAAATACATAGGATAGCCATGTGGTTTGAAGCCTGGGCTGGATGCCGGGAGTTTCCAGTTTCCCTTTTTCCCAGTTCAGTTTATACCCACTGCTTATACTGATGTTCCCAGCCTTTGTTGACACACTGACAGTGATACTGTGGAAGTTATGATCTGCAGGCAAATCATGCAGGGCTCTTTTAGCCAGCCAGTGATGCCAGAGACCCTGGGGATCCTTGTCTCAGGCTGTGAGCTCCTCACAGCAGAGGCTGTGTCTTGCTTTGAGCACGTGCCCCTCAATGCACTTTGCCTTCCAAAGTGTGCAGCCACTAAACATTTCCTGTAGCCCGCTCTCCTGTCCTGCACAAAACAGTAATGTACTCCCCAACAACAAGTGTCTGAATTTAAAGTATTAATCTTTTAGACTTCAGCTATGGACCTTTTTCTATATTTATGGCCTAAAATCCCCACCCATATTCTGATGTACTATTTTACTGTAAAAATACTAGAATACTTATATTTACACTAGATCATGGAAGACTGAGAGAGATTTATGCAATGTGTATTCTAACAATGACACAAAATGTTCATTTAATTTTTGTGTTGAGGAAGAAAGACGGAATATTGTGGTTTAGAAGCAATGAAATTGCTAATGGAGAGGAATTAAAAATATGTCCCTTGGCAATATGGTGGTTCCATGGAATTAAAATCCTTTTGGATTCAGTTCTGCACTTCGTAAATTTATGATTTATTCTGGACAAAAATCTTTAGAAAATATGATATGGTGATAAATTATGAATATTGGGCCAAATTCTTGTCTTCTTAAGCAATTTTTTCCCACAGTGTTCCTCTAGGCTTCATTATGAAAAATTAAGGCAGCTCTTGGAATATATTGTTTCTTTATAAAAAATACACAGGAGTAGCAGACTTCAAAAAGACAGATTTGTTATCATATAATATACTTAAGCTTGAAGAATAATTAAATGTGAGAGAAGACATGCTCGCATTGGTTTATATATTTTTGCTCTCTGGATCCTGGATGTCAGATTATTTGCTGTGCTTCTTTGAGAGCTGAAAGAAGTTGTGTCAAATTTACACCTTTAAAGATTTCTTCCAACGTGTTTCATCTTCTTTCTGTAAATCTAGAAAACAGCTGAATTTGAACAAAATTTAGTCTGTCAGTTCTGAGACAGAAGGATGTAAGAAAAGGACTAGCCAAATGCTATACTCTACCTTTTCTTGGTGCAGAGCAAGGTGTTAGCATTTTTCCAAAATGGTTTGACTCATTTTGCGCCAAAATTGTAAAAAAAATAGTTACTTGGTGTAATGACTTTATAAGACTCTTTTTCCCTACTTTGCACAATTCTTTCCCCCAACAAAAAAGCCAGTTTCCACTCTGTGAAAGGTCTCCTTGTGTACACTCCTGCATAAGAGATGGCATGGCTGATGAAAATAAAGACTGCTTGCTTTCTGTGTCTCCTTCATAAAGGCATTACTCTGGACCTTTTTTCTCTTCTAAGTTGCACAAAACTTGTAGGAAAATAGTTATCTTTGAGATTTCCATCAGGTTCAAAAGTTTACTAGATGAAGATGAAAACCAGGATTAGAAAAGATAGACTACTAACTCAGCTGAAAAACAACCAACCAACCAATATCCTTTTACATCGTATTAAGAAAACATTATACCAGAGAAAATTTGACAGAGGAAATTAGAGAGTAGGTTAGAAGCAACTTAGTAATTTTTTAAGCAGTGGGAACAAGATGATGAGGGCTTCCAAGTTCATGCTTCCTGCTTTATTTATGTAATTTCTCACATGGACAGATATACTGCTGATATTAAACCCCAAATCAGCATTCTCCTTCACAGACTTGTCTCATTCAGCTAAAGATTTTTTAAAGAAGTTAGCAATTCAGCTCTAAATGTTTCACTGAAGCAGAAATTCACCATGAAGGTCTAAACTGTGGTGCTGTAATTTCTTCATGAGTTCAAAACAAAATGGTTTCTATTTATTTCAGTTCCAATAAAAGCAATGAAACCTAAGGATGTGTTGATGTCTTCTTGCATGACTCAAAACTAACTTCACTTTTTTATCCCAATTGAAATATTTCAAGCCACTGGAATGTATGGCAGTCTTGTTCCTTTGTGCATTTGGGATTTTTTAAAATAATCTTTTATATTGTAGAGCTGATTTTTTCTCCTAATAAAAAGTTAATTAAAGTCTGCTGGATACAGTTGGGTTCATTTCATAACACAGCATGTGAAGCACAGTTCTACCACAAAAAAACTCAGTTCTTTCTGTTCCTTTTTTTTTTTCTTTTGGCTTGGTTTGCTTTAGTAAGGGAAATTTCATCATGTGAAATGTGCAACAGGATAAATTCTGCGCTCAGTCTTCCCCACTCTTCCCCATCCAGCTTCATTCATCTAAAAGAAGTGTCCCCATTCCACAAGGATGTTCCTTTCAAGCAAGCCAAACCTTCTGCTTTGGCACAAGCACACTAGAAAACTGGGTAATGAAGTCTAGAGCTGAGCTCTGATCTCTTACAATTTCTTGCTTTGAAATGTTCAAGACAGCTGTCCTCCCAAAAAATTGACTTGGCAGAGAACAAGGAGACATTTCATATCTCTGCCACCTCCCAGGCTGATCCTCTCCCTCTGACCTGACTCACAGAAAGGATCCCCATTGTAGGGAGGTGCAGTCCGAAGTCATTCATCTCATGGCTGCTGTCAAAAAATGTCATGAAATATGGGGGGTTTTGCAAGTACCATTTACAACCTGCGTGCTCTGCCTAAGGGTAGATAGCAAGACAGACACAAGTTTCACCCAGTGCACCAGCCCATTTCTTCACTAGTGTGGGTGAAAGACATTTTTTCAGTGTCAAATTCATCACTTAACGGAGCAAAAACTTAGGGGCCCCAGTGCAGAGCACAGAGAAAGAAGAGCAAAAGAAAGAAAATATATGCCTCAGTGGACACCTGTCAGCATTAGTGTCAGAATGGAAGGCCCATGATCAATTTATTGGGTAGTTACAGTGTGATTTTCATTTTTGCAATCTCAGATCTCTAACTTTGTAAGTTGCTTACAACCTTTAGAGAAGGGGAAGTCTTCTTAAGAGATCAAAATATTTTACAGTGGAGGAATCTGATGCATGTTGAGATAATGCAAATGTGGTGAGCTATTTAGACAGCGATATAGTGGGACAGTTCAGGGCTGGTGGATCTCTGGAAGAGCAGTGTTACGTTCCAATAGTTTTGAAACTAGAAGAAGGAAAACAGAAGAAAGTTCCTTTTTTTTTTTTCCTAAGTAAAACCATCATAAGTCAATCAGTGCTTTCAGTAAAAATTAAAAAAAAGAAGGATCATCTGGTTCTTCATCAGCTGTGGAGTACATACTCTTCCAGTTACTGTCATTTCCTAACTCTTCAAAGGATTTAGTACTTTCTTATTCACCCCAGCCAACACAGAACAATAAGGCCTGTAGAGACCAAAATTATTCAACAACATAATACTGTTTCCTCAATAAAAACCAGCTGGTACTGTACAAAACAACAGCAAAACCATGGACTAGCATGATATTTGCACTCTTGTGCTCTCAATAGTAAGAACCATATTGCTTTGTTTAAGCAGAATGTAACTCAGCATGAGTCATGAGATGAGAAAAAGATAATGAAGACACATGCCCCTGCAACCTTATAGATGTCCTTTGCTGAGTTTTAGTTCCAGTGTGAACAGTTGCACAGATTTAATTAGAAAATGACAGAACAATACTGTTAAGAGAGAGACAGCTGACAAAAAGCATTCCAAGGTGCTGTGGACAAAGGTCAGTCAAAAACTATCTTTTTTAAACACCACAAATGCAAATTTCATAATTTCTATGGAGTCAGACTTTCCGCAAGAACACATGTGCTTTCAGTTATCTATTTGTCCACATCCTCAAGTATGGTAGATAGATCATTTGGCTAGGAGGCCCTAAACTAAATTACAGCTTGGGTGACTGAACCAACCTTGTTTCCTTGTTTTTCTTACATATATCCTTTTCACGGAGGCATTTCCACATTTCAGCTTTAAAATAACTGTGTATTTAATAGAGGGGGAAAAAAACAGATAGAAAAGAATGTTCCAAGTAGCTGAAAGATTAGCAGAAAGAGAGTTGGGTTGGGAAAGGTTATCTAAAGCCTGAATAGAAATATCATTCTTGTGAGAGATTAGTGGAGGCCAAGCAAACTCATCTGGAACATGGAGATGAAAAACACAGAACAACTTGAGCAAAGAGTGATGCCATCAAATGGCCATGTGATATATGTCAAGTGTCATTCTGAGGCCACAGGTGGTCATTAGATTAATAGATCCAAATGAAAGCTGAAGGTCACTTTGGCTTGTCTCTGCAGCAAGAGAACTAATGAAAGGAGAGAACATCACAAGAGCATTTTATGTTTGTAGCCACTCAGCCACCAACTATGGATGAGGCTGTTGCTTCCACAAAGAGCTGGCTACAGTGCCCTGCTGTGACTGGCAAAGGAGAGAGCTTGTTCTGCAGATGTAATGGCTGCAGCTTGTTAACATGATGGCAGCACTTAGGGTTTCTTTGACTAGAAAGACAGCCTTCTGATCATGAGAGGTATTCCAGTTCTCTCTTCAGAAACTACAAGAAGTCTGCTATTGGGGCCAGACTTTGGTCTGGGTGGCTGCATTCCACCTTCTGTGGGCAACTGGACCTCTGGTCCCTACTCATCTAAACCACCACAGTTTGTGACTCAGATGAAAGGTTTCAGTTCATTCTCATCTCTGTTATGAGAGGCAGGTTTAGTTTAATGTCACAGAACTTCACCATTTTGGTTTTGTCCTGCTAGTACAGACATGGGATGGCTCATATTAGTGTTCCTTTATAACTAAACCTCAGTGGTTGTATGGGTGAGATGGTAAAATTCCAAATTTAGATAATTTCTGTTTATAAAACACAGATGAAACTGGCAATGGCCTTTTACCTTAAATTATTTTAATTTTTGTTACCAAAGTGGTAGAGCTTGTCAAAAAGAACTTGAGGATCTCACATTTCTGGTGTTCTGAAGTGGAAGCTATATGGTCTCTGTTTTTCGTGTTAAACTTGCCAAGATTTTCAAAGAGCTGAGTGTATGATTGGTTTCTTTTCTTCACTTCCATGAAAAATGCTGCAGTGGTTTATTCTTTGCAAGTTGCTGCTGTGTAGAAAATCCTGTCGCAGTCTTACCGCTGTGTAAGCTTACTCAGAAGAAACTCATCAAGATTAAATTATTCATTAAAAGCAGAAGAGTTTATAACAGCAAAGGCAAGAGGCAAGGGCCAGAATTCTTCTGGGGCAGAAGTTCGGCGTAGTCAGCAGAATTATGCCACAAAACTTCTTCCTCTTTAGAAAAGTTGATTTATTCAGTGAGATGCTTCCCAAGACACCCAGTGGAAAAGTTGGTTTTGATGGGGTTTAACCAGTGGACAAGTCATCTTTCATGTGGCAGGCCCTCAGGACTTTGGTCAGCCAGAGTTTTGCAAGCCAAACTATCCTATGGTTAGATGATATAAATAGCAAGCTTTAAAAAAGAGAAAAGCAGAGACAAGCTCTAGGACCAGGACTTAGCTTTTCTATAAATATTCACCTAAATACAGTGCAGCTATTTCTAACACATAGAACACAGATTTCAACAAATAGATCTAGCATCTAGCAAATCATTGGACCAAATATTTTTAAAAATTTTTCCCTGGCAAAATTTTGATTTTTTCATTTCATCTGGTTCTTAAAAAAATATCTCCAGCTTCTCAAAGATAATTTCTCTACCTTCTAACAGGTTCTTTCACAACGTTGTTGACTCAGGGTACCACCTAAATGCTTAAAAATATTCAGATGTGTTTAGCATGTATGGACAGGTTTACATCTGTAAAGCTCAACATGCTCAGCAAAGGAAGGAAGGAATAGATTTTCCTCATCCATATGGGGAAGATTCTTATCACACGGAAGATTTTTATACCAAGACAACAGATTTTACTGCAGCTAGCTCAAACCTCCTCTGCTGAGCAGTACTTATGACAGTAGGCCTGTTTGTGTAGCAAAGCTCTGTTTACCATGGGCAAGGACACTGCCTGTCTGGCCAAGTGCAACTTGTCTAAGCTGACACAAGGCTGTAGCAAAGACAAGTAGATGGATTCTTGAGGTTGGCAACACAAATTCCACAAGCCTGAGAATGATTTTAAACCAAGAATTTGGTGAATATATAATTGGCTGTTGAACTAAGAGAGCAGTTAAATAAAAAGAACAGATTAGACTGTGATTTCCAGGGTGGGGCAATAAGATCTCCCTCTCTCACTGTAACAGAGAATTGAATAGACTACAGTAAGTATGAAAGGCAGCAGCTAAAAACTACTAAAATGATTTTTTCCTCACATCTTCACTGCTTTTGCCTTTTTGCAGTGCCAGGTTTGGTGCACCTTTGGACCTAGTTGGAGGAGTTAGGAACACAAATAAAGGTATTTTTTAGTACAACTTCTTTGCCTATGGAGGCACTGTTTAACTGGGGGCAGGAATAGTGTGTACTTCTATGTTTCTTCCAACAGAAATATATTCTTAATACCTTACTCATTCACCATGAGTTCTCTTTTGGTTTCCATCTCTGTTTAACATATCTGTTTATTATACCATTTCCTCAGCTGCGGCAGCACCTGGTTTCTCCTGGAACATGGAGACTGAATAGAATAAATTCCTTAAGTCCACCTTTCTTCAGCAAAGACATGGCTGAAAAACAGCTGAGCTGGTACCAAGCATAACTTTGGATCATGATACAGAATTGTGCAGCCAACATACTTTTACGAGAAGCATGCAATCTTCATATATCCCATTGATTCTAGTCCACAGTCTGTTTCACTTTCCTTCTCTCCTGTGAGTCACAGCAAGAATTACCGCTTTATCTTCACAGACTTCATATGCTTATCCACCCTCCAGGAAGACAGTATCATCCAAAGAATAAAAGGAGAACTGCAAGAAATACTCATTAACTTCTATAGAATGCAAAGCATTGAACTTTGCTTAAGCTAACATTTTATTTATCATCAACAGTTATTTAACATCAACTGGAACCAATATTTTTTTGTGGAGCTTTTGGAAAGGAATTTTAAGATCTGTCACTGTAAGCTACAGAGGGACTGCAGATGATAAACTGTGGTGATGGAATAGGATTGGTCTATCGTGTTTGATCCCAACAAGCTGATGAAACAAAGTTTATCAGGTAGTCTAGTTCTCAGACAGTCTGGTTCTTGCTTCCCAGTCAGCAGTCTCCATTTCCAGATTTTCATCTCAGGGACCTTCTTCAGTTGAATTGCAACATCCCTAGTGTTAAAGAGCCACTAGCTTGCTATGGTTAGAAGCTAGAATAGAGAGTGACCACAGTGACCACACTGTGAGCTAATGTGTGAGCTGCACAGGGGACAACTTTAGCAACGCAGAGGGGAGGAGTTAGACCAGCTCAGGATCTAAAGCAGGCAAGTGGCAGATGAGACTGCTAGAATTAAAATATGTCAGTCTACTATACAGACATGGGTAGGACTCAGGGCAGACTGATTAACGCTAAAGTGCCATGCTGGCAATTGCCTCTTTTCTTCATCTGCAAAATGGATAGATTAACATCTCAATATTTTGCAGTGGGGTTACCAGAATTTATGCATTAGTGCTCAGCTGCTGCAGAAACTATGTCTCTCCTGTAGCCTAACAACAGCATCCAGTTAAGTGCCCTGTAGACTGACTAGGTAGCCAGTGCCAGGTGCAGGAGGAGACAAGAGACTGGTGATAGACAAAAAGGGGTTTTTTTCTTGCATAGTAATTTCTTTTGATCGATCATTTACTTTGTCATGTCAGGCAAGTTTATCCCAGTGATATATTTGGAGTTGAAAGGCTGTGACTTTTGTCTCCATTGTCTCAGTTTTGGCACATAGGGATAATGAGTTTCACTAACCAACAGTACATGTATTCATTGGCATTGGCTGCTGTTGACCATGGGAGTCAACCTGATTTCTTCATGCTCCTTTTTTGGAAACATTCAAATAGGGATGAGGAAAATTAGCTGACTCTCAGTAAGCACTTTAAAAATCATTGCCTCACTGCTCCCTGCCACAAATAAACAGCAGAAAAATTATACTTTGCCTAAGTCCTCAAAGAGCTTTGATTTTGCTCAGATGTTATAAAGGAACTTCATCATAACAGAAGTAGAATTAGTTGACATTCTTTCCTTTTTAATAAGGCATTGAAAATATTAACACTGGCTCTGCTTGAGTAGCATTTAATGTCAGTATCTCATCATTTGAGCCAAGTGCAGTGCTGACTTTAAAAGCTACAGTTTAAAAAGTGGCTCCATAAAAATGCTACTGTTCACTCTTGTTTATATCTCATAGGATAGATAAGAATAGAGGCAGTTTATTCCCAATCTTTTATCTGCCAGCATTATGGTATTTAAAATATTGGAAATTCCACCAGAAATAAACTAGGAGAGATCATCTGACAGCACAATGAAGGTGGCAAATGCTAACTCATCCTCCTGTAGCAGGAGTGGCTGAATGTCACTAAAAGAAGAAAAACTTCTCAGCAGCTCAATTTTCTCCTCATCGTGTCAAAATCTGCAAACACACAAAACAAAACGTCATATTCTGTCAGTGTCACCTTCTGCAGTTAACTGATGTTTAAAAGGATACATTTTAGAAGTACTGCCTTTCACCTTTACTCATCATCTTTTGGTTTTGACAGAGGAAGTCGGGACAAGCAGCCTTAGTTCTGCATACTGTTTGTTACTGTATGTAAAGTACCTACCCAACTTGGGATTATATTTGGCTCCACACTTTTATGGAGTAGAAAAGGATGCACAGGTTTTCAGATGAAAGGGTTGCCCAGTCTCCACTAAACAAATGAAGAAGCAATGAGAAGATATAAGGTCTTTTTTCTTTTTAGCACCACCACTCACACCACTCCTCAGCAGAAAGCACATCAGGCACAAACAGCCCAGTATAGGAGGGTTCCGATAGAAGCTTTTATTTCATTAGTTGAGAAGATGAGGGCTACTTGCAAGTATTTTGAAGGTGGGCTGATCACTGTCAAAGATCACGACCTTTGCTTCCTTCTGCTCGGTAAAGTAGCAAAGGAAAAAGAATGAAAATAATCTGGGGGGGTGCTTCCTGAAATAACCTACTTACCTGAGAGAACAGTGTTAAGTATTTTTAAGCTAGCACCAACTAATTAAACAATTAAAGGTTGCAGGTCTTGCCCTGAATATAGGATCAGGTGCTGAAAGACTCTTTTGTAAGTGGTAAACTGCTGTGGCTAGACAGAAAGCAAACTACATGCGTGATCACAAGCCCTCAAAAAACAGTCCCTTGTAAAGGACTTTTAGAAAAGAAAAAAACAAACAGGGAGCCATTCAGTTTTCAAATCAGCTGGGAACAAATTCTCTTACTTTTGAACACTCTTTTTCCTGCCAAAAGCAACAAGATGAAAATGAAAAGGGTCTAAACCAGCTATTTCAGATGTGCATAGTGCAGACCCACAGTCCTAAGTGACATCAAAAGCATGACTCCACATGATAGTCCTTTGCAAGGTGGCTGGAAAACAGAATGAAAAGACCCAAGTCCAAGTTGCACAACTTGGCAAAGAAAATTGTGATCTTTTAAAATGACAGTTTGCAAGAGAGAAGAGAAAGAGAAGTCAACAACCTGAATTCCCAAATGAGTGAGTTCAATTATCCACGCCTTAGTGCTTTGCCTAAACTGAGGACCTTGGAGGCAGATGATAGGAAATGTTCAACAAATGCAAGTGTTGGTCTGGAATAACTGGGCACTCTGATGGAAAGAATGGAAAAGCAAAACAACAGAGCTGTATTGAAAGGACTCCCCTATACACATGGGTGACAACTACAGATGCTTTAGCACCCTGTGGCAGCAGAAAATAAGACTGTATAGGAAGTGATTTTCTTGTCCCATTCATCAATGTCTTGGATGAAGGGGCAGATGCCTCCTCAGCAAGTTCCCTGACAGCACAAAGCTGGGAGGAGTGGCTGATACCCCAAAGGGCTGTGCAGCCCTTCAGGGGGACCTCAACAGGTTGGAGACAAGGGCAGAGAGGAACATTCTGAAGTTCAACAGAAGCAAATTCAGGGCCCTGCATGTAAAGGGAGGGCACCCAGAGGATGGAGCCAGGCTCTTCTCAGTGGTGCCAGGCACCAGGACAAGAGGGATTGGGCAGAAACTGATGCACAGGAAGTTCCACCTGAACATGAGGAAGAACTTCTTTACTGTGTGGGTGACTGTGCTCCCTCACTGGAGACATTCAAGAACCATCTGGATGCAATCCCGTGCCATGTGCTCTAGGGTGGCCCTGCTTGTGCAGGGAGATTGGACCAGATAACCCACAGTGGTCCCTTCCAACCTGACCCAGTCTGTGATTCTGTGATTCTGAGATAACCAACTTCAAAGTATTTCCAATCTGAATAAACTTCAAAGGATAAAACTCTATTTATGCACCATAATTACTATTAAAACGTTTTCTATCTGAAATCACCAACAAATTTCATTTTGAGTACTCTTTGAGTACTTAAATGAGATTTGAAAGTGCAGTTTTTAAAAAAATGGTATCTTGCTTTCCTTTTCAAAGACAAGTTATTTTACATTTGAAAATCATAATTTTTTCATTTTGAAAATTAGATTTTCAATGCAATGAATTCCTGTCATGTGAGTCAGGAACACTTTAAAGTGACTCTTCTAAAGTTCTTACAAGAACTTAGGGGTTTTCCAGCAAAATGAAACATTTAAACTAGGGCTGCTCTGGAAAGGATGCAGTTCCCTTCCATTACCATCATCCATACCACCCTTTTTAAATAAGACCATCCTCAGACAAAAGGATATTCCCCTTTCTATCTATGCAAGATCCTACTGAAATGAAGGGTTCTCGTATAGCCTTGCCTACCTCTGATTTGCTTATCTAAGTATGTCCTGTGCTTTCTAGGACCACAACTAAGCCCCAGTAGGGTAGGTATAGGCCTTCCTTCTGGCCTTCTTTCTGCGCAGGTCACTGAGAACAGAGATCTTTCTGCGAAGTCTTTTGTACTGGGCCTTGAAAATCTGTTCAATCTGCCCAAATGCTAATAATTCCATGTTGTCCTTAAAACAAAAATCTCACTTCATTTTCCCTTTTTAGGCAGGAAGCCCAGAGCTAATTGAATGCATTCTCTCTCTTCTTCAGTGACTAAATGTAATGCTGATGTGTGCATATAATGTGGGAATCACGTTAATCATAGGCACACAGATTTCAAAGCCAAGGGTGCTGGTTGTGATGACCCAGTCTGATCCGCAGTGTAACACCAGGCACAGAATTTCTGTCAGTGATTTCTGCCTCAAGCCCATGATTTTGCACCTCAGTTCCCATCTGTATAAACTGAGCTGCAGCTTCCAGACACAGAGTTTGTTATGCCTTTCTCTGCTGCATAAAAGAGTTCTTTGTTCACAGAAACCTTCTACCACACTAAAGTCTTGTGGGCTCTGACCAAGCCACCTCTTCACCTTCTCTTTGCTAAAATGAATAGATTAAGCTTGTATCTCTACTCCCAAGGTAAGGTTTCCAAGCTTTGAATTATTCTGCAGAAAGACCATAGACCTACGCTCTTGGTATCTCACAAAAATCATGAAGATAAGAAGCTCCTGCAGTACAGGCTCTTCAAAGGTCACACAATTAATCATTCCAAAGTCAGTAATTTCAGCCTCCCAGCTGGGTCCACAGCCTTTGCTTTGCCCCCATGCATGTGTGTTTTGTTTTTGTTCTGATATTTCTCAGTTTATCCAATAGAATATCCCTGTGCACAAAGTACATTTTAAATGGATCTTAGCAGCTTAACATATGCAGCTCAAGGGCTCAGAAAATCCTTACACACTCATAATAAACACAGGGCTTAAACTGAAAGTGGTAATCAGTAAGAGAGATGTGAGCAGTTAGGTGGGTTATCATGCGTAGTCTTGGCTGTTCTGGTTTAGACTTATGTTTGGTCTGTTACTGCTGACCTGGTCCTTTACAAACCAAACTTGGCTGAAAGAGCTGCTGCCAGTATTTCCTGTTACCCTGCTTGACCTGCAATACTTGTACCCCCATCAAATGCCAGCTTGCCAAATGTCCTGTTCCTGTAATTACTAGCAAAAACGCATGTAATCCATGTCAAACTAGCCCTAATTTTCATGGCAAGATTCCCGGGGTTTGCAGCAATCTGATGTCACAGAGAGATCTCAAGTAGTTCACAAACTTGAAAAGTACTAACATTGTCAAAGGATTCATTAGGAAATTACTATGTAATACAGAATCCCCTTTACATTAGTATCTTAGTATCTGTCTTGGACAGATATATACAGACATACGCATACACAACTCCAGATTTCAAAATCCTTGCACGTAATTGCATTGTAGAAGTCACTGATTTCAAGAGAGCAAGTGAGATTTAGAAGTTTAACAGAGATGCTTAAGTGACATGGAAGTCCTTGAAGATGTCTAAGATATTAAGCAATCTGTAAAGAGGCACCTAATATCATAGGGAAGCCAAAACTGAAACTGTTATATAAATCGCTCTAATCAAGCTAATGAGAACTGAAAGCTATCTTTACAGAATAAATGTCAAGTGATTGCTTTCCAATGTTTTTGCAGGTTTTTTTGTTTGCCAATTTAAATCATGACTTCCATATTTTTTTAATAAAAGTTATTCACCCCATGCCTCTTCGCAAAATGCAGCTGCTTCTACCTGTTTATATTTACCACTTTCGTATTTTTAAAAATTGGGAGCAGGAGGAGGAGCTTGGCAAATAGCGCAAGCAAAACAACATCAAAATTTTTTACTAGAAACTGTTGATAAGATTTTTTTACAACAGAATATATTGGTAACAAATACTACTTTTTTTTTTTTTCATTTTATCATTAAAAATCCGTAGGCTGTGAATACATCCAGTCATACAGCTTTAAGCTCTTATTTTGGGCTATCTGCAGACTCCAAAAATGTTCTAAGATTATTTTCACAGACAGTAAAACTAGACATGTCTCCTTTTCTATAAATGCTGGGAGTCTCAAGCCCCTTTCCATGGTAGTAGATGGTCTAGATTTTTGACATACATTTGGTACTCTATTTACTCTAAGTGTAACATTACTTTTTTCTTGCAAAAGTCTGAAACACGCAGTCCATTGCCTGATTCCACACTGAGTGTGAGGTAATGCCTCTATCCACTGGTCAAGAAGAAGCCTAGGAACCAGAGAGCTGCTTTTTCAGCAGAGTTGAGCTCAGTGTTTTCATTTTCAACATGCTTTGCACTAAACATCACTAAAGCCCTTTCACTAATTCTGATCTTGTGATTTCTGCCATTGACAAGTAGAAGCAGAACCCAGCAGAGCAAAGTGATGTAGTATTAGAGTATTGTTTCAAAAGCAACATCTAAATGTGACGGCTGCTCCATTGTCTGGCTCTTTAAACCCAGCCTAGGATTTTCCTTATGGGACAGTGCTCCAGCAAAATAAATAAATGGGCTGTAGTCTAAACTCCAAAGCCCTCTATAAGATGTTATTGTGTTCCAGGCTCAGCAATAATAGGAGAGACATCACATTACAGTAG
This sequence comes from Oxyruncus cristatus, assembly GCA_013399855.1. NCBI lineage: Eukaryota > Metazoa > Chordata > Aves > Passeriformes > Cotingidae > Oxyruncus > Oxyruncus cristatus. The sequence continues at coordinate 346,907 of VXAY01001349.1, forward strand.
ACATATACTTCTGCACTTTTGGAAAGATCAAAGCTTGCCTTGTCTGCAATAACTTTGGATAGATGCAAGATGGCTTGAGCCAGCATGGTCTAAAACACAGTAGGGGAAAATGTCATCAACATCCTACGGGGTTATTTAAATTCCAGTTTCTTTTTATTGCCTCCCTGACTGAAAAGCCTGAAAAGCAGCATACTTGAATGGCAGCTGGTAAGTACATCAGTGTTGGGGGGGAAACAGCAATTGGAGGAGGAAGCACCATAGAAGGGCTTATACCTCTAGGGAACTCTGGAAAATGGAGAGAGAAAAAAGGCCTCATGTTCAGGTTGAAATGCTTTAAAAAGGGCATGTTCCCCACATTTTCTACACATCAACCTCAAAACCAAACACTCCACCACATCTTTTTAATTTTTACGAAATGACAAGTTGGGCAGAGGCTGTTCAATCCAAGTGAAGCAGCTATCACCTGATGCCAGACACTTACCCATGGAAATCTCTGTGTAGATCATTGGTCCTGACTCTCCAGGACCTCCAAACCATGCCTACATACACTGAGGTAAGGGGCTTAATGTTTTCTTCATCTTTTTTGCATCTTCTGCCACTAGCTCTGACAGAATTGAGTAAGAAGAAGGTTTATACTAACTTTATCCAATTATGGGGCAGAAGCCCAGGTCATGCCTGGAAGTCCTTCCCCCATGCCCCTTCCAGCAGGGTGGGCTGTGTGATGGCCAGAAGAGTCAGGAGCAGAGCTGAGCAGTTGCCTTTTCCCACAGCCTCTAAGGGATGGCACAACATGCTTGTAACAGACTGGACACACTGCCAAAGCGTGTACTGACTGAGACTCAGTGCCCTTTAAAAATGTCACAATTTAACCTTTACAAGCAACCCTTAACTTCTTATTTGCTTCAGCTCGAAGATACTGGCTTTGGACACAGAGGTGTTTCAAGAGTTCAGCACACACACTCCCCAGGCAGACACTGCTCCCTGGAAGGAGCCCCTGCTGGGCTACAGTGCTCCCAGAAAAGCTGCAGCCCCAGGACAGTCAATACTCAGGACAATGGGAGGGTCACAGCCCCAGACTAAGGAGTGGGGGACTGTCAGGGGGACTCTGGGCTGGCTGCCTGGCTACAGGCAGGGAGCGAGATGGACCTGGAGGGGGTTCCTGAGGGCTGCCAGCTTCTCCACAGGAAACCTTGGCTGCATTTTCTGTTGTCCTACATGACTCTGTGAGGGCTGTTAATCAGGATGTTAATGCAGAAGAGTGTAGTCCTGTACAGACAGAGGAGGAACTCAGCCTCTTCTTCCTCATCAGGGACAGTAATGCCTCTGGAAAGTCAAGCGCAGGCTGATTGTATCTTGCTCAAAGACACTGAGTAGTTAAGCAGGACATATGATTTAACACTCACTTCCTCTCCTTTTGCCTCCAATCCGTTTCATTCAGGGTCAGGGGTTGATCTCACACAGTATTACAGTGTTGGTCCTGCCTCATCAGGCAGCTAACATAGGTAGCTGACACATAAAGTCTGGTTGCACCATATGTCTTCAGTCAATTTCTTTCCAAACAACTAGTTACACTAGTTCAAAGATGCAAAAACGTGTGTAGCACAGTGTATTCTTCCAAAAGTATGAGATCTTACAGCTGATTTGCTGCTCCCTGGTGAAAACTTATAAAACATCAAATGTGTTTGTCATGCAGCATTACACAATCAGTCCTGGACCCTGCAACTGAAACATACTGTACCTTCCATATTGCAGTTATCCTACCATAGCTAAGAAGTAATTTCATCCAGCTCAAAACACCAAACATCCCAGTCTTTCTTTAGTGATTAACTGCAGCCACAGATAGAACTGAGTTATTTGTAGAAGAGTGATAATTGCAATTCTTCTTATTATATATACTATTTCTCCTGCAGCATTTTCCTGCTCTGCTGTGCACTAGTGTGGCCTTGAGTCCTTTGTGCAGTTTTGGGTACCACAATATAAGAAAGATATAAAGCTTTTAGAGAGCATCCAAAGGAGGAATACAAAGATAGTGAAGGGCCTTGAGGGGAAGCCATATGAGAAGAGGCTGAGGTCACTTGGTCTGTTCAGTCTGGAAAAGAGGAAACTGAGGGGAGACCTCATTGCAGTCTACAACTTCCTCATAATGGGAAGCAGAGGGGCAGGTGCTGACCCCTTCCGTCCTGTGACCAGTGACAGGACCCATGGGAATGATCTGAAGTTCTGTCAGGGGAGGTTTAGGTTGGATATTAGAAAAAGGTTCTTCACCCAGAGGGTGGTTGGGTGCTGGAACAGGCTCTCCAGGGAAGTGGTCACAGCACCAAGCCTGACAGAGTTCAAGAAGCATTTAAACAATGCTCTCAGGCACATGGTGTGATTCTTGGGGTGGCCCCATGCAGGGCCAGGAGTTGGACTCAATGATCCTTGTGGGGCCCTTCCAGCTCATCATATTTTGTGATCATTTGGGGTTCCAATAACAGGAAAGAATCTTGCTATGCTAGATGCCATACAAAACACGAGCTAAATGCTGAGCTTTGCTACTCTACAAAAACAGTGTTCAAATTTGATGAGGTACAGTTATAGGAACAGGACCATTTGAGTCTAAAACCACTCAGTGTTTTGATCTGGCAATATGAAATGGCTGAAGAGGAAGATACAGGAAAACACCTAAATGTTGGAAGGAAGTGGGACAGGGAGGGAAAATGAAAAGACAGATGGTTGCAAGCAGCTGAATCTAATCAAAACTAAACAGAATTTGTATTGGTGGTGATACACAAAAGCTACCGTGGAAATGCAGTGAAATTTTGGGATCCCCTTTCTACAGTTTTCACCTATCCAGACTTCTTATGAACCTCCTAAGAGCAGTAAGTCTAAAATCCCTAGACAGCCATTGCTCAACTATTTTTTCAGCTAGAAAGATTTTGGTATTTTTTTCCTACCCTTCTTAAAGATCTAATGTAAGTCTTCTTTACTGAACTTAGGCCAATATCTCCTTGCTTTACCCCATATCTTGACCTGCAGACTTGATCACTGTCCTATCTACAAAATTCTTGAAAATATCTAAACACCATCATATTTCCCACCTCTGCTCCTGCCATGTTCTTTTTCCTAGACTAAACAAAATGGATTCTCTCAGTCTTTACTCACAGTTCATGTTCTCTAAGCCTCTTATCACTCTTGTTTCTCCAGTAGTGACTCTTTCTTGTTCATCTACATGTTACTGACATAAGATAGAGAAGCCTGTCAGGGTATGAAATAGACTTACAAGGAAGGGAGAGCACTTACAGTGTAAGAAATACAACAAATTAAATACTGGCATTAAAGTAGTAGGATTTATTCCATACTGCCAGAGGTTTATTAAGTGAGACCAAATATATTGCTTCTACCTTTGGTTTCTTCTGGAGTGGAAGTAGACAAAAGGGGCTGAAAAATTCAGTACCACATGAACTCATACTTTCACAAAAAAAGTCATTAATAAGACAGCTCTTCCACTCTCTCTGGATAGAAGCCTGTGGTTCATAAGCTTTAGTGGCACTAAAATGCTTTTGTCTTCTGATGATGAAGCAGCAACAAGATTATATCAGATCAACAGACACACACACAGACCCCGAGAAGCAAAAAAGCATGTCCATGGAGTGCAAAGGAACATGGTGGAAATGCCCTTCAAGCTGGTGTGTGCTGCACCAGCTTTGGAACAGGAGACAGATAACTGTTGTTATCACATGACTCTGTAGGAAAAAAAAAAAAATGATAGGCCTACAGAGGATGGTGCTTGAGCAGCTTTTCAGCCTCATCTAGGGGCCTTGTTTATGTTTATTTGCAGGTGATGTGTTCGGAAGGTAGGGTTAACAAAAGGCTTGAAGCAGACTAGAGCCCCTGTAGCTTGCTTATCAGCCAGTCCAAAGGCCACCAAAATCCCTCATTTTTTTTCTGGGCTCTGAGCTGAGTTTTTTGTTTGGCATTGTTTCACACTGTGGTGGACCCCAGCTGCAAAGCAGCCTACCTCCTTCCCTCATTTTCCCCTTCCAGAAAAATTACAGGGATGCACATACCTCTGCCCCATTCTTCTGTGGGAGTTCACTGAGTCCCCTGCTGGAGCCATCCATCAGCTTTCAGGAGGAAAGACTGAGAATCTTTCACAAAACAGGCTGGAAGAGTCTGAGAAATTAAGGGGGGGGGGGGGAAGGGGGGGGAATTTTTCCTCTAACTTCTCAAGGAAAGTTTGAGTCCACAGTTTGTTTAGCATTTGATTTTATTCAACCTTTACTATGGGAAACTAGGAAGGGGAAAGTCAGAGTTGTCTGGAATAGGCTCAGATCCAAACTACGCTGCTGAGAAAAGGAAAAATAGCCAGAAGAGCCATATGCATAAACAGACAGCTAATTCCACCAATTCTTTGCTTGACCAAATCATTCATTCCCCAGCCTGTACACCTCAGTTACTGCCTCATCCATACCCATTTCAAAATGGAGGTTGCACTCTGTTGCTTCTCCAGTATTTCCAGGGACTCACACCCTGGTTCTCTGCTCCCCCAATTTTTTAATCATTTACACGAATGTAAAGAATGAGTAGAAAATTATTGGGTCAATAGCCAGAGCTTCAGCTAATGGAAATCAGTTAACCACCATACGTGTTAGCAAGGGGTTCTCCCTGACTGTACAACTCTTCATGGGATGAGATATAGGAAGAGAACCCTGCAATTACTCTCTTACTCACCTCAGTTGGTCTAGACATGCACCAGCACTTTCCTGCATGTCCCTTAACCTTATCTCTCAATATCCTTTTTCTCTTTGACTCCTCTGCAGCTCCTGTCATCTCCAGCAGCATTTGTAAGAAGCCTTCTGCCCCTGCAAATCTTCACCCCACAGAAGACCTCAATATTTCCTCTACTGTGCATGTGTGGCAGGGGGAGGAGGGTCTTCTTCAGGTAGTCTTCCTGCTTTGATCTCCCTCTGAGGAAGAATTTCAGACCCATCATTTGCAGGGGGAAAAAAAGTATCTATGCAGCAGAAGACCTCATGGTAAACATCCTGCTGTGGCCCAGCCTCCATTACTAATCTAGATCCCTTGTAAGAGATTAAAAACAAAAAACCTAAAAACCAAACCCAAACAGAAAAAAAACACCAAAAACCAAGCCAAAACAAAAAACCAACCAACCAACCAACCAAAAAAAACCTCCCAAAACTCCCAAACCAAAACCAGCAACCAGCCTTCTCCCACACACAAAACAAACAAACAACAACAAAAAAAAAGGTGAGAAAAGGAGGGGTTAATTAAAATCAGAACTTAAGTAATAATACTATCACAAAACAGATATGTCCATTCCTCTGGAATATTTGGTCTTAAGAATTTACAGATGGAAAATATGGACATCCTTCTGCATATTATTTTTCCCAGTGCAGTTTACTTGGCAGCTCAAAACCTGATAGCAGGAGGATGGCTGTAGAATTTCAGGGACCAGTTCAAAGCCTTGTGCTGTAGCAAATCATCTGGTGTTTGACCTATACACAAACTGAAAGCCTTGGAAAGAACTCCACCCTGGAATTTTTAGCTCCTTTAAAGTCAAGATCTGTGTGAGTACTGTGCACATACACGTTGCATCTAAAACACACACAGGAATTCAGGTTCTAAGAGGAATTAGGACCTCCGTTGATATCCTCTACATGCAACAGCAGCAACAAGCTGAAGTGCTTCTAAGTACCTTGCTCACTGGCAAAATGCAAGTTTAAGTTACAGCTCAGGTGAATGACTTGAAAAATGTCAGGCCTTTCACTGAGGTTTGAGTTATGATATAGCAATTAACAGATTAGACAATCTGAAGCACATCTAGTTCTGGCAGCTCAGCTGGCCTGAGATAATAAGGTAAGTGGTGATAACCTCACCACCTGTCTGAACCAGAAGGTGCCTCAGTCTCCTCCACAGGGGTGAATTGAATTTGGTCTCTCTATTCCACCTTGTCCCAGTGGCTCTTGCCTAGACAAGGAACAAGTGTTTCCAAGGGCATTGTTTATGATGTGCACACCAATAACATCTACAGCTGCATGTGGAACCTCTGAATCAGCTCCAGGCCCACACGGCCCATGTGCCTGCCCTGCTCTCCAGGGCCTGGGATCACACATGCGACTCAGTCAGCCAAGACACGTTGTGTTTATCTGCCCTCATGAGCCAGAGTTCCACTCCTGCCAACAACCATTCTTGCTTATTCTGTATCTGTCTGCCTTTCCTGGCACCCCGTGTCATAGCATCTAAGAGCCAGCAAGACGCAGGCAGTTGGATGGATCGACCCGTTTTGTTCAGGTGCCCAAATAGCCAGTGGGTGGGTAATGGATTTTGGTCAAAAGCCATGCTAAGGCAGTTTTGAAAAGGAAGGCTTGACGACAAATTACAGAATTCAAAGTGCCCAGTCTCTAATTAGATGAATTTAAACAACTAAAAAAATCTTAAAAAGACATTTCCTTGGGCACTGGAGAAGTTCAGATCATGCTGGGATCTCAGGATTCACATTGTGACTCATCATAGGTGACACACTATTTTTCACTTACCTTCCTCAGCAACAATCACTTATGTTTTAGCATAAACATCTGTCAGGAAACAGATCATATCCTATAGGAACAGAAGGAGGAAACTAAGCTTTGTTCATGAAATGCTAAGAATGTATTTTTAATGACGGAGGCCTGGGGCAGTTTCCCATAATTAGTTTACAGGAGTATGTCAGAAAGGCTCTGGAAGGCTGCACAGTCCTCATAAATCTGCAGTATTGTAAAGTGTTCCAGGGTCCCTTCAAAGAGACTGGACCAGAGGCAAAAATAGCAGGATGCCCTTCATGTGGTAATCCCAGCCTCTGCATACTGGGAGGTATCGGAAATTTTAATGAGGAATCCACTCTCTGGAGAATTTTACCTCTAATCTACACCAAAGAGAGGGGAGGGGAGAATAAATAAATAGATGTGCTCACAGTCTCTGACAGATCCAAAATGGATTTCAGAGTCTTTAATGTTTCTTCATTGCTGACCAGCCATGATTCTGTAGACAAAGTAGTCAATATATTCTTCATAAGAAATATAGGCCAAGTTCCCAGGCAAGTTTAAATGCATCTCCACAGGTGTCACCTGCACTTTCTCCAAGAGAATCCTTCCAGTGGCGTATCAGCTAACATGGAGGGCAGGATGTATTTTCTGCCAGCATGTAAGAGAGCTGGTATGTTTAAGATTTAGAAATTGAGACCTGCTTCAGTGAGGTAGAGTCACCCCCAAACAGGCTCACTTGGAAGCTGTTTGAATATGAGAGAGGGCAGCAGCTGCCTGTATGCCCAGGAGTGAGAGGTAAGCTTCATCTCCTGTGAGGTACCTCCAGGAAAGACTGCAGTTGTCCAGTGGTTTTGACTTGTGGAAATGGTTTCTTCCCATGAAGATGCAAATACTCATATAGCAAATTTAAAACAACAATTTCCCATCAATTTCTCCTAATTTTTCTTTCAAACCCTGAAGGTGTTGTAAAGACACCCTGATGAATATCAATGCTCCACTGGTAGGTACCACAATGGTAATGGAGAAACTTACTTTTGTTTGCTTGGGGTTTTTTTTAAACCCTAGGGAAGAAGGCAATGCCCGTAGTTGTCATAGCTGACCATCCTTACAGCCCCACAACATACTTTCTTTGCTTGCCTCCCACCAAACCATGAAAACATTTCCTTATTCTCTGCTTGTGGTTTCCCCAGATTAAAGATAAACTCTGAGCAAGTTAAGAATGAGGAAGGAATAAAATTGAAACAATAATACTAAGAGTACTTACTATCTCCTTCAAACCTTCTATTCAAGCATCTTAAGGCACTTGACAGCGTCCTGACACCCTGGTGTTGAACGGTAGGTGCTATTGCCCTTTTCAAAGCAAGGACCTCTAAACAAGAAAGGGAAATGCAGCCTCCTGACATGCAGATCTGTGTTTTAAACCAGAAATTGATTACTGTGTGAAAAGTTTTGCGATACTTCAGTCTGCATGTTAACACTGAGATAGTTACATGTTCCAAAACAGGGACAGCTCCATGAGAAATCTCATTTCCAAACTAGTTAACAAATCTAAACCTTATCTTGAAATGGAGAAAGCAAAGCTTGCCCTTTGGCAAGCCCTTTTAGAACATGTAGAAGAACGTATTACTTTAACTCCATTCTGAATTGTTCATTCAGAAGTAATATGTATCTATTCTATGATGCATATATGGAATCATAGATACTCAGGCATTGGAATGGGCTGCCCAGGGAGGTGGTGGATTCTCCATCTCTGCAAGTTTTTAAGATGAGACTGGATGTGGCACTTAGTGCCATGGTCTAGTAACCACTGTGGTAGTGGATCAAGGGTTGAACTTGACGATCTCAGAGGTCCTTTCCAACCTGGCTGATCCTATGATTCTATGATAATACATCCTGTGCACTAGAGCACACTAAGGAGAGTCTAACCTCCTTTATTTTTCATTCCTATAGAATTTGTCTTAGTTCTGTCAGTAAGAGACCTTGGGACCACCCCATTGATTCAGCAGACTACAGAAGCTTCACATGAGGTTACATGAGCTACACCAGGTTAGACAATATGATCTGCCTCTTTCTCCTGCCACTTCTGCCTTCCATAAAATGAAAACACTTCCCCTTCCTAAATAGCTTTGAAAGTTACAGAAATAAAAAACAAACTGAAATGCAGTGAAACCATCAGATTGCTTTACCAGTACACAGACTGAAGGATGCCAAGATCTGATGCCAAGAGCAATGCCTGCTGAAGGCATTTATCTTTCAAACAAAGGATTTATCTTTCAATCTTAGTTGAAGAAATTAATTGTCCAATATTTTGCATTTATACTATGACAACTAAAACTGAAACTGGAACCTGAGCAGTCCCAGTGAATCATTTATTTCTCATCATTTAATTCTCATTACATTCAGAATGGCAGGGCCCAGCTGGGAAAGGCAATCGACTACCTTCTCACCAGCTGGCAACAGTTGAGGACAAAGTGCAGGGAGTGAGTGAGTGCTTCACTTCAGACACTTGAATGAAGTAATGTTTTACAGTGCTAATGTAAATACAGTTCAATGAAGAGGATGCTGGCAGGAAGCCGCAGCAAGGACATAAAGTCATGGTGCTGGAACACGGCTTGGCCTGCTGAAGTAGTTCACAAAGCAATCCAGCATTTCATATAAATAAACTTTTTACCCAGGTAGAAAGGCAAGAGAAAGACTGGATTTTCTATAAGATGTCATGATTCAAGAGATGGTTCCATTTCCTCCACAACTCACCTTCACCCTGAAAAAGAACTAGTAAAATGAAAAAGGTTCTCTGTCTGAGTTATTTCAGTTAACCAGTTCAATTGAACAGTGTTCAAGTTCAATGAAGCTACTCTCTTCTCATTCATTCTCATTTGCTTTGCCAAGGTGCTAACTGGTATTGTCCTAAACTAGGAGATTTAGGCTGTGAGTATGTATGTTCAGTGACTCCTCCAAAGAGGAGAAGTCTCAAAGTATTCCTTCAAAGAGGAGCCACAGAATCTTCTTGGATTATTGCTTACTGGCCTTCTGCAGCCTTCCCATTTGCTTCTTACAATCTCTTTATAAACACTAAGTCTTACAAGTGCTTGGGAACTCTCTAGCATCCGTTTCAACTGACAGAGGAATATCACTGGAGGTGGATGATGTCTGTAAACATTTGTTCTAACTGACATATGCAAATATTCTGATGAAGGCAGTCTGAACCCAGAGAAAACATCACAGAGGACTTTAATTTTTTCTATCCTTGGTAAATCACGGAGCTGTATTTTCTGCCATCAATAATGGATTATGCCACAAATTCAGTGTTAACTCAATGAAGGTACTCAGTTTACCTCACTGCTTGCAGAGTGCTATTGAATTCTGACAGTTTCAAGAGATGTAGGGCTATCCCTTGCAGGCTTTCCATTTCCTTCTTGCTTCCTTCAGCTTGAACCTGTGCAGTGGCTGATCGTAAGCATCCACTACATTTTTGCTCTCTCCCCTGAACAGTTCTGCTCCTGTTGGTATTTGGAGGATTTCTTTTAATGGTTAGCTTTGTTCTTTCACAGTCTTTCAAATAAGCTGGAATCATAATCCTCAAACTATCCCACCTTTAATTAGACAATCACTATGTCTGAAAAACTCTCCATGGCCACCAAGGCTGCATATTGTAACATAGTGTACCTACAAATTCCTTCTTCCTGCTCTGGTTTTGAGGACAAACCAAAATCCTCTCCTCTCAAACACCTGGGACCACAGAGCTCCATAGACATTGACAGCACCCATCCCAGTATCTTACATATATTACAACACTCCCTGGGGTAACAGATTCCCTCACACAGCCATCTACATAACATTCAGAAACCGAGGAAAATATAACAAGCTATTACTGTACAGAGGACGCGAGCAATGCAACATGCCATGCCTGCTCTCTAGGAAGACATCTGAGATGTTTGAGCTCAAGAGGAATGCTGTGGGTGTAGCTTCTCTGCTTACATCTGGAATTCACATAGTGCAGTACACAGTCCTTGTCCTCATCCTGGACTCTAAACATTCTTTGGACCTATATAATCTCCATGAAGATCAATGCAAACTCCAAGGTCCAATACCTGGTCCAAACAAATTTAAGCTCTTTCTGACATCAGCTGCTTAAGGCCAGCTCTCCAATATGCTCCCTCCCTTCCTCATCAGAACTTCTAATTTTCTAATAGCTGGGACTCAAACTCTGAAGGGTCAGGTTGCTCACGTCCGGGACTGTCATTGCCAACTGGGATATGTCATGCTGACATCCAGTGCTGCAGGCAATGATTTAAGACCTGGCCACTGCCAAAGTGAAAATGAAATGGGCAAAGAGCAGCAACGCAGTCATTCATAGGCAAGTTTAAACTCCTATCTCCCAGTCAAGGCAGGGAGAGAGAAAAGAAAATGGAGGTCACATCCTATGGAAGAAAGGGAAAGATGACAACACATTCAGAAACAATGGCATGTGTGAAGAGTTAGAACAGCAGCGCATATAGAGCTCCTTTTAAAATCAAAGGAAAAAGCTTCTCAGCCATGATCAAGGCAGAAAGGAAAATGCTGAGAAGGGAAAGTTTAGTGGTGAGTTGCAACTTGTATCCTCCATCCTGCCACCAGCCAGTGTGTTTATGCTCTGGTAGTCAAGGCCATGCTCTCTCAGTCCCCTCACTTGCTGTCTGGTTTTGAAGCCTGCCCTCTGCTCTCCCGGCTGCTTTCCTAATGTGATTTTGGATCTTCATTCTTTTTAGTTCTCCTTTTATATGCACAGCTGCCTGCCAGGCTTGCTAAACTATAAAAACCTTCCATACAGCCCATCAGGGCTGCATAGTCATTGCTATCCATGCAACATGCTCAGTAAATGGGTGCAGGACACTTTCGGTTTTTTCAACAAACTCACAACTAACACTGTAGCATTTTATGGGATGGAAAAGCTGCATTAATGGGAATCCTATCTTTTGTCACTAAGGATAGTAAAGGCAGATACACACAGACGAGATGATGAGAGGTCCTCTAGTAGCAGCAACAGAAAAAATACATTGTAAATAATGAGTCATACATTCCAGAGTTGAAAAAACACGTTATCCTAAGACTGGCTGCTTTAACATGGCATTAGGGGAATTTATAGGCCATACATTTCACAATTAAAATTATGGAACTTCTGTCATATCCTTAGGAAGCTCTTCAAGGTAATACACAAGAATGCAGGATCATCCACATATTTGTCCATGTATTTTCCTCCCTTCTGCATGGTTTCATTGACTAGAAGAACTGATGAGAAATAAACCCACTTTCAAGAACAGCAGGTCTGAGTCCATGTCCTGTGCAGAATAAAAAGGAGTAGAAGCTGACATTGTTGAAGTCTGTTTCAAATAGAAGGAGTGACATATCAAACCACTGAAATTTCCTACAGTCTTCGTTTCCATATTTGCAGACTATGGCTAATGAAAGGCTGTATTTCAGAAGTGCCTTGCAAACACTAACATATTGCTAAATGTCAGCTTCCAGTTTAGGATCTCAAATAGGAAACAATAGATATAGACAACATTATCCTCCAAGATAGGCCACGATGTGTGAAACAGGAAAAAACGCACAGCATTGCTACAATATCTGCTTTGTGAATGGCGCGACAGGGACTGAGGCTTGTATTTATATGAGTCTGTAGAGATCCACATATAAACACTGGCCTGAGATGGGTCAGTGAATGTACTAAATGAAGGCACCACGGCATTGTTCTGCATTGTCTCACTCGATTCTAATAAAAACACTTTGCAATGCCTAGACACATGTATTTCTGACCTCTCAGATAGTGTGCTATTACATTTGCTTCCTGGAATAACAGAGAGGAAACTTGCCTTCTACAGACATGGATCTGTGGTCAGAGATTTTACGAGTAAAACAGGCCTATCACACAAACTGGGCTCCTAGTTTTCGCTGCATTGCACACCCCCTCACAGCCTCTGTTCAAACTACAGGCTGCCTTCTAGAGGGCACCAGTATTTAGCACGGATGATGGAGAATTCCCCCACTCTGAATGTGTTTATTTTAGCCCCATGTACACATGGAGTGGAAAGTTTTAAGTACCATCTTTCCCCCTACGGGTGAGTTTGGCCTGCACTGGGTGCTGCGTATTCCTTAATCCCACAGCCCTCCGGCTGTAGAGTCAGCTAGAGAGAAGGATGAGCAAAGAGACGTCTGTTTTGGATTAAGGGATTGTTCCAAAACTTTCTGTTCAATGCAAAAAACACACCACCAAACGTTTGTGCTGTGAAACAGCCAGAATCCTTAAAAGGGACAGGATAGGAAGAATTTGGTAGATGCAAAGTAACTTCTTGTTATGTCCTGTACAAGAATGGCAAATAGAGAACCAGAGTAAAAATTACCATTCGAAAGAGGGAGAATTAAGTTACGAACTTTTCACAGGATAATAAGGGCTTTGTTGTTCCTCATAATCATGATATTTTTCAAGCATAAGGTTTTCATTATTTTTTTTTTGTAAGTAGAGAAAAAAATCAGTTCCAAAGTAAAAAAATCCAACAACAAATTCAACACTTTTCAAAATACTAATGTTTGAAAAAAATATGGAGAAAAAATTATTTGTGGATTTCTAGATGGCTGAAGATTATAGAATGAGGTTACTGGTTTTTCTGTGACCCTGAATCACTCTTCCCCTTTCATTCCTCAGAGATTTATAAATCTTGGAAGCTTGCTATGCAGCAGGCTCATCAAATGGGGAACTCAGCAGTAAATTCTCAGCAAGGCTTCCATTTTAATAGGTCTACGATTAAGGGAAGGATATTTTAATTCACTCTAAAAGAGCACTAGTATAATTTAAATACTATGTTTATTTGGGGCTATTCTTCCATGAAACATAAATGGAAGAAGGTTTTTTTTTTAATTGATATTAAAAGCAGAGGGACATTAGTACATCACAAAGCCTCACACCAAGACCTGAAGCTGGGCTAGGGCTGTGAGTGAAACCTTAACTCCAGTAGTGCCTGGGAACTGGTTATTGCTTCAGTGAATTTTGTTTTCATTCAGATAAACTAACAGCTCAGATCCTGCAGATCAAAAACTCCTCTGCTATCTGTTGGTCTCATTGTCACTGCTGTTACAGGCAAACATTTCTTCTCCTTGCAAAGCCATTGGCTGTTCAATTCAGTGCAATAGAACCAGAGAAAAGCAGTATCCTGAGTGCCTCTGAGGCATTCCCATGTGGCACTAGATGGCGTTGCAAAACAGTTATGGTACAGTTTAGTGGCAAACCACAAGGCTGATAAGGTTGTGTAATAGGCTTAGACAATAAGGTTGTGTTATCGTGTAGCGCCTTGGAGAACCTGTTTATGTTTATGGGTACCAGCTCCATCTCTTTTGAGCTTGTTTAATGCACTTTTGAATAAACTGGAAGAATAAACACATAGAAATTATTCATTTTCTTTTTCTACTGCAGACCATACTTTCTGCTCCTGCAAGTGTAGCAACACACTGATTCATACCAAGCTAATCCACTCAAACCAGGGACAGTGGAAAAGCTGGGGCTGTTTCCGTACTGAATATGGCCCTAACTTGGAAACTCTGTCAGGCACATTTCAAATGTCAAGCAGCCAATTCGTTCACTGCCTTCCCTTAAAGCTTGTGATGTAGCTGATTTTCTAAAAATTATATGGGCAGGTGCTATATCTATTAATACTTGAGATGTTCTCATGGAACTCTAACATTTAAAAAAATAACAGTTAGGAGTTAGCTTGCCACTTTGCTGGGAGCTTTGGGAATCAAGACAGTGTCTCGTCTCCTACTTACCTGGACTAGGACTGTCAGCTGAAGTTAGCTCCGAATTACAACTGCACAGCCGCTTGCCTCCCAGGTCTGTGTTCAATTACAGCTGTGTAGCTGCACCAGAGACATTAGAATTCGCAGGAATGAAAGAGGAGAACAATTTGGCTGTGCCTTTACAGTTTAGCTAATGAGTTTGCTGATGATGTGTGAGCCTAGGAGAGCCCGGATCCCTCGCCAAGAACTGCGCCTGTTCTGCAGAGCCAGCAGGCTCATGTTTACATAGGGTCAAGTCACACCTGAAGCCTGGGTGGGCATTTCCTATTTTCCTTCTTCTTTCTGCATAGGATGTGTGTATGTATCCAATATCTCCAGGACTGGAATGCCAGATTGAGATGGAGTGGGTGAAAAAGGCCAATACAATCATCGAGGATTGCCTTCCCCTCTGGTGCTTTGCCCAGCTCAGATTAAAGTGACTCGGGTACCATGAACTATCTCCCTTGGAAAGTTACTTCCAAAGTTTTAAAACACCTCCTCCTTAGCCTCAAAAGCTCCACACTAGACTTGCCTTTGACCAGTGATCCCATTGCTCTAGCCTTCCCAGTAGAAAATGTCCTGGTCTCTGGTTCTTCATGTCACAGGTTGGTGGCTGGTCATTTGCCCAAACTTCACATATCTGCTTTTTTCACTACCTCCTCCTAAGTCAGTCTCTCAGTCTCTCAATCGCTTGTACTGTTCTTCTCAAAGAAAATGAAATCTCTCCCTCTATAAATAGTTCTGGTGTGTGTTTCAGTCTGCTGCTGATCTTTCCATTACCAAAACTTCTTGACATTTTATAGTCCACCATCTGGCTGTGCATGATGGCATGCAGATGTTAGTCATGCAGATGTCAGACATTTTTGGCTACCAGAACAGCAATAAAGAAATATTTCTCTAACACAAAAACTTGAGATCTCGCCTTAAATGAACTAAGTAATGAAAGGCTGTACTGAGTTCTGTACTGAGATCCCTTTGCTTCTTGTTGTTGATGAATAAAATCACATTTTGCCAATTACATTTGGGGAAAAAATGCTCATTCTTCTCCTTCGTATTGTTTCTTAAAAACCCCTAAAACCTTTTCTTTGCTAAGATGCTCCCACACCACTGCCACTGAGTTAATTGACATAACTTTGGCCACCAATGCGCTACCACAAAGGCCTGGCACTCCTGCCTTCATGCTCTCGTTGTCCCTTAAGATCTTGCATCTACCCACCTTGTCTCAACAGAGATTATAATTTCCCCGAAGATTTTCTTGACGTCCCAGATTTTTGATCGCAGATACAATAGCATCACAGCCACAGCCAGGCTACTAATAGCCACCGTGGCTGAAATAAAATACCCTTACTCCTTACAGGAATTTTTAGCAGTTAGCAAGAATATAGTTTTATCAGATGTAATAATATATTTGCAAGGGTGAGATTAAGGACAAATAGGTTCATAGTGTTAGTCACAGTTTTAGCACCAGACAACTATTAGCAACAGATATTTGCAGACAGTTTTGAAGGGCGGTGAGGGGCATTAGTGAATGTGTGAAACCAGGACTTTTCAGTAGGTAGTTTTTGATAAATTGCAATACTGTTAGTCCATAATAGGATGTGGGTTGCTTTCTCTGTTTGCTTTTTGTGTTTTGGGGTTTTTTTTCCCCTCTGGAAGGGTTAACAACTATAATACTAGTAACACAAATGAAAATCAGAGAAGAAAGTCAGTGGAAAAGGAAGGAAATGGAGTGCGTTTCTGATCATCTCCTTTGTATCCTGCAGAGATGTGATAGATCCCAAATGGTTTTGCAGAGCATGGATATGTGCCCTCATGCTTCTGGAGATTAGAAAATCATTCCTTAAGAGAGGTGAAGTGAGATGGCTATTTTATAAGCATCTGCATCATGTGATTCTTTAATATTAATCACCTCAATGGAAAGGATGCTAAAGAGAACTGGAGGTCCAAATACAGTGACATTTCCAACAGCAGTAGATGTGTTGTGCCAGGTACTTTCACAGCTGAAGGTGGTATCAGTGTAAATTAGACTTCCCTATTCCAACAATGTGACTTTCAAAGATAACTGCAAGAAATAGATATCTAAGTCATGTCTACATTATTGTATATTCTTTGGTATTTAAGACCATCTCTTCTTGGTAGACAGCAGTTTTCAGTTCCTTGGTCTCCATTTTGATTGCATGTACACACACATACACTCACAAAATTTTGCTTTTGACTAAACAATGTCTGCTATATCTTGATTCTCCCAGTGCTGACACACATGAGTAAAACAGCTTTAACAGCTCCGGTCATTTTTGTGTTAAATTTCTACTGCTACTGGAAAAATCCCAGGTCACCTCCCCTGGTTGGAAGCAGGATTTTGCTATAGTAATTATGGAAAAAATAACAACATCCAGACATGAAAACTTGGACCAATTATTTCACCTGGGATCTCTTTCACCACATATTTGCTTTCTCATTTCTTTCTCTCTCCTCTTTAATTTTGGAAGGCTGTGGTCTCTCTTAACTTCTCAGCTTAATTGTATCCTATAAATATGAGCAAAATCCAAGAGTCTTCACTGAACACAGGAACTTTGCCACTGACTTCAAGGCAGCTGTGTTCCATATATCAAGATCACATGTGGCTTTACATACAAGGCTGCCTTTAACATGAAGATAAGAAAGCAAAACAAGCAATGGAAATATCAGTCTTTACAGTGTATTTCTCTGGTGAAATCTGTTTCACAGATTTCCCTCTCTTTTTTGTTCTTTTTGGAGATTGTGATTTTCAGGGAGTTTTTATCATTAACATAACTCTCTAAGGTGAGAGAGTTTTGGTCTTCCAGGTCTGCTCAGGCTTCCTGACACTGTTTCTCTAGTGACTGAGCTCATTCATTGGACAGAAATGTTGACAACATTGGACTGCTTTACTCCATGCTTTTAGACAGAAGCTACCTGGACTAGAAAGTCATTCCCTAGTCATAAAATACATATGGAGGTACCAAACTCAATAGTAAGAGCTAACTGCACTGTAATAATACACAGACACAAACATGCTCCACAATCAGTCCACAGCAATGATGTATTGGAGAAGGGCAGTGAGAGTTTGTCTCTGAATGCTTGAAAATAGGAATATACGTGGTCTCTGTATATTGTAAGGGAATCCCATCCAAAAAATAAACCTTGAAATGCTATCTAATATATGGCAAATCAGATGTTTCATTTCAGATGTGAGCCTCTACAGAGGTATAATCCAAGAACAGCAGCAATGTATTAATAAAACATGCTTCGACCACATTTTTTCTGGCAGATAGTACTTTTGCACCGTAGCCCAAAATATATAATGAAATCCAGATTTCACTGGTTGCTGGAATGTCCTTTGTCAATAACTGTGAAAAATGTCTCTTACCCTGCAGTGCAAAACCGAGCTGTGGAATTTATATGCATAAGTTCTTCCACCCTTAAAAAGTATTTTTTTATCCTGAATGAAAATACTGACACTGATTGTGCATGGCACAGACCACTCCCTACCTTTGCTGTAAGTCCTAACCCCTTCTGCACCAATTTTGCTTGTGTGAATTTATTGTCTGTGAAGCAGACTGTGTCAGCAACCTCAAACCCACAGATTTTCTATTATTTTCTATTATTGTTTGATTAAAAAGTTGTACCAGTGTTACCAAACAGGAAAGAGACACGTGTACATCTTCTCAATGTGAGACACTATCAGGGACCAGGATCCTTTTTATTTGTTGCTTTTTTACTGCTAGGGTAAACATTAGGATTCAACTGTATTGTTAATTTTTGGCCTGGTGGGAACCTATCCACATGGCATGAGAGTTCAGTTCCAATCTGAGCTGAGATTGTATCAAAGACCTTAAAAAACCAAACAACAAAACTCCTAGTTCCCAACCTGTTGGACACTTCACCCTCTTCATATGTTATTAGTTGAAAGGACCAGAGTAGTCAGCATTGCTGTATTCCCAGCTGCTGACCACTCACCATCATCTCATGAATTATGGTTTAAGAACCAGCTGCCTATATCATTCTGTGTATACTTCT
Source organism: Oxyruncus cristatus (assembly GCA_013399855.1). NCBI lineage: Eukaryota > Metazoa > Chordata > Aves > Passeriformes > Cotingidae > Oxyruncus > Oxyruncus cristatus. The sequence continues at coordinate 365,275 of VXAY01001349.1, forward strand.
ACTTCCAGAAGTAGCACAGGGAGGTCACATTTTCCATGTCCCTGTGGCCTGGTAGAATGATGACACTAGCCAGACTAGCCATCCTCCTCTTCTCTCAGGTGCGTAGGTTCTGCCCTTGCACAGCCTCAGAAGGGAAACAAAATTCTGCAAGGAAACAGGAAGAACTGTATTCACCAGCCAAAGAGTATATTCAGGAGAATGGCATGGGCCTTTCCAAAGCAAATGAAACCCCTTAAAGGAGGCCATAGGTCTTCATCCCACTCTAAATGATCTTGCAGATTGTGACTCGATTTTCTAAATACTGAAGTTTAAGCAGACACTTGTCCATTTCTTCTCTGTTTCCCAGTGTTCTTCTCCAAGGTTTGGGTTGGTGCTGAAAATGAGTTCAAGGAAAGAACTAAAGAGCCCTGGGTTTCCGACTACTTGTACTCCTTTTCCCCAGTGTTATGACCCCACTTACAGACATCTAACCTGTGGAGCACCTGACAGAGCACCCACTGCAATGGGTGCCCCCCTCCCCTTCCACCCACCAAGGAAAGACTCCGAAAGTGTCTGGCAGAGAAGATATACCTCAGGCCAAGGGAGACAAAAAAGAGCCAAAGGTTGCCACTGAGTGAGCCTGTTCACATGAAAGAAAGAGAAAAGAGTGACTCCACTGAAGATTACATGCTGTAAGTGCCTGATAGCATATAAATAAAGACAAGGGCTGTGAGTGCTTGCAAGTGAGCATAAACAGCCTGACAAAAAGAGTGGTATGTTATCTGCACATGATATTTCCTGCTGTCACTTTCAGGCTCAAACTGTCTGCAGTCTGACCTGAAGTAAAGGGACATAGATGTTGAATTCTCATTCTACCTCAGTCTTTTGCCTCGCCTTGCCTTGCCTTGCTTTGCCTTGCCTTCCCTCCACAGAGCCATGCAAGCAGCAAAGTGAGGTGGTATACTTCAGTATATGCTTAATTGCTTTTCTGACTTAAAACTATCAGAGAATTTGAATGTTCTCCATTGATTACTAATGAATGTTAAACAAGAATGTGTGCAGCCATGTAACTAGTAATTTTTTATGTTCATCCCTAAAGCATTCTGACACGTAGGCACTGAGAGTAATCACTGTGCACAGCCCTGTTTTGGAATATTCTTCTATTGCTGAACTGTAGCACATTCTGGTTTTTAAACATGATCCTCCTCCATTCCTACCCCTTCAATTTCATAATCAAAACAAGTCTTTGAAAAAAACCCTAAACAAACAAACCAACATTTTTTTAATTTAAATTACAGGGTGTAAGAAAAGATTTGTAAGCCAGGATATTTTAGGATAGATAATGAGGCCCACAAGTATGTAAGGAACAATCCCCGCTGAATCAGTGGGCTCTGTTTTCTGGCAGAATCTCACTGAAGTTCCTCTACCAGTGGAGAGGAGAGCTGAGTCTTCCCTGGTAAGTGAATGAGCTGATTGTATTGCAAGACAATTTATACTTGATCTTATTCCAAGTGTGCAAAGCCATAAGTGATTGCATTTGGACAAAACAGCTGTCAAAGTGATCAGACCTGGGACCTCTGCATTAAGAAACCAAGTCCTAGTATTTGTACATAGAGAGAAGTTGCATAAGCACCAACTTCCATTCCTGCTTAAATCTGCTTTGTACCACAAAGTGGGGCCACAAGAGCCAGGAGACAATTCCCCTTTCTTGTTCAGAAAGGCTCAACATCAGCTGGCACTCCCCCAGACAAAGAGAGAAGGACAAAGAAAGCACACCAGAGAAAGGACACAGATCTGTGCTAGCAAAAAGCCCTATGCTGCAGAGGTGCAAAAGTGAGATGAGAATCTAAGCCCTTGCAGCTGGCGACTTTTTGCTGTGGCCAAATTCATTTAGTTGTGCAGGCATGTGACTTGGGAGCGGTAACTCACAGCACTTCATGGGACAGTCTTCAAGATCAGCATTATGAGATGATTGTAGTACAGCTACCCAGTGGGGTTATACAGCTGTAAAAGAGGGATGTTGTGCTGATGATTTGAGCTAATGAAGTCTTGTTTTCCTTTTCATCTTGTGAACTATTTCTGTTACCGTCTGTCTGTAACTATTCCAAGACTATTTCTGTGGCTTTCTGAATGCTACACCTCAGCAGCTGTATCATGAGAGGCCACTTGCAGTACATTGCAGTGGTTTTATCAGTCCCACCTGCCTGTGGCTTGGTAACACTGTTTTCAAGGCCGGCAGATGGCAATATTTGTATTCACTTGCGCTTGTGTATTACACTTTCATCTTAGTGTACATAACACCAGTTGCATCAGTCAGTTTCGTATAGAACTTGTGCCAATCCTGGCCAGAAGATATTTTGTTCTCCCTGGCTGATGTTTCCATCCCAGATGTCAACCAGATGTAGAACAAAAAATGGGTATATGTGAGAGCCTTCCTCTCACCAGGAAACTCTGTAAACTGCACAAGCAGAGGTGCTAAAGTCAAGGTCAGCTCAAGCACAGGCCAATAATAACATCCAGACGTCAGAATTTCCCTGCATCTCAATTATAGTCTGAACATTTGGGGCTGCAACCCTACCAAGTAGCTAACAAGTTTAGCCTCAGTTTACAACATTTAACCTTAAAGTTTATAATATTTATTCTTAAAGCCTGAATGTCACATTTCCATCACCAGTTTCTAAGCGACATTCTTGAGGAAAAATGTATATTTGAAAAGTGAAGACTCAAATGAGGCCAACGTATTTATCAAAAGCGCCCTTCTATTTTAGGAGCTTGATCTGACTAACCAGGCACTGCTCTTTTTATTACGGGTCACTGCTTTTGCAAGCCTCCCTGTACTGACTCCCTTTCCTGCTTACATACGGGGGGCTGCAGCACAGTTCCCCTGTTTACACTACTAGTTGTTATTTCCCCAGCTGCCGGCTGGGTTATGACCCGAGTCAGATTACTAATAATAGCCTCTTTCCCTCTCAGGAAAGCAAGGAGCCAGCGGGGTTCAAGAAACATGTCCCTTCTTGGAGCATCAACAATGTCTGGCTTCACAGGATTCAGGCTCTGGTGCTTTCTACTCTAATAACCCCCCACCAGCATCAGCAGGGGAACCTACACCTGTTTATCTGGCTCCCAGCTTCCCAGCACTGTACAAAGCAAGCAATGTCAGTTTTCCTAAGCCCTTGCCTTCTTTCACCTTCCTTGTAAGCAGTTTCTCCCACACTCCCTGAAGAATTGTCTGGAAGTCTATTTAAAAGGAAAGTTTTTCCCATTTGCTCATCTCACTGTTCCTTTCTTGCTGCTGCCTTGTTTCTCCAGGTTTTGTAGGACTGAGAAAGAATCCTAGTTCAGGAGGTAGTTGACTTTCCTATTAGTTCTTCAGCAGCTAAAATAGTATAGTTGTGTGCACACCCCTTAACACATATGGTATATTTAAGTCTGATACCTAAAACAGAATACAGAAAGACTCACAGTGTGCTGTCGTCCTTAAGCAGACCTTTCCCTTTGTGATCATAGCATTAACTTTCTGGTCCTTATTAAAAGCACTCTGAGGGATACAGGATTTGTACATTGCATTTCACCTTTCTCAAACTTCATTTCAGTTCTGTGGGCTACAGAATTAATTTCTATAAGCCCTCAGAGACTTGTACTTTTCAGGGATGGGTGCCATTTTGATCTCAGATTTTCATGTAGATGTGTCCCTAGGGATTTCATTCCATCCTTTTGTGATTACTTCCAGTCCAGCCAAGAAGGTCTATTAGAGCCCTGATTTGACGACTAGGCCATGAAAACCACCACATTCTTGGGGAACTTATCCCAGGGGTTAACTGAGATCATTATTAAAATTTGCAAGTAATGGCAATTACTTCAAGTCTGCATTTAGCAAGATTTAATTCCTAATCATTGGTTATCCTTCTACCTTCCTCTGCTGGATTAAAAAGCAATTTATTTGCAGATGTCTCTTCCCTGTGTAAGCATGAGAAGATCATGTCCAATGTGTGGCTGTGCCTTCCACATAGTTATTTCCCCAACTCTCTTTCAGTAGGATCATATCCAGCCATCAGGTCACTTTTTGAACCCTTTTCAATCCTTTTGAAAAGCTTGATGTGTACAGCATAAATGACATTATTGACACTACATATGACTTCCCGACTTCTCACTGGGCTGCTGCCAGGCTTTCTCCTTGCTGCAGTATCACACCAAAAGCTTATTTCCAGTGGCTTACATATTGTGACCTTTAAGTTTCTTACTGAATAGCTGCCTTTTAGAATATTGTTCTTTATCTTAAGCCTGCTTTATCCATTTATTTTTTCTTCTTGCTGCACGACCTTGCATTGGTCCTTTAAAATGTATGTTCCCTTTACCAGGAGTGTTGGCCTGTATCAATTATTTACTTTTATTTACTTTCTAAGAAATTCTAATGCCAAATATTTCCAGCAGTCATTTCAGATTTATTCCTCACCTTGGATAAAGATACTGACAAACATTGGCCTCAAGAATTATCCCCGTGGTTCCATATCGTGTTGTGTGCTAGTCTCTCCCTGCAACTGCCTTAAGATCTATTTCTTCACTGATCTGCCACCCTTTGATACTTTAAGGCAGATTCTGTAGCATACTACTTCTTTAGTCAAGTTGGGAAAGTAAAGCAAACTAGATAGAATAGACAGCAAAGCTAGTATGGAAATCTGTTTCTTTCCTCTGCTGTCATCATATACTGAGTGTGTTTTCCTTGGCATCATTAGACCTGTGCAGACAAGTGATGTTTTGCCTCTGTATGGTTTCAAATTATTACAAAACCCAATAAACTTGAAGTAATTTAATTTTAAAAAATTAATTTACCCCAAATTAAATACTTGGCTTCAGCATTGTAGGGTCAATTCTTTTGAAATCTTTGTAAGAAAACTGGATGAAACATTGAAATAAACCCCATATTTTTAATTACAGTTTCTTTAAAATGTAACAATGAAACCGAATTTTTAAAGACATTTTTTCCTTGTCAAGATTAATAAATGAGCAGATCCGACACTAATTTAAGTGGAAAATGTTACCCCCCCTTGCTCCACAGAGCTCTAGTTTTGTGATCCTTGTATGAGGTACCTCCCAGTGATGTAGGATAGGATGTAGGATAGGATATGATATGCTGGAAGAGGCTGAGCATTTTTGCCCTCATGTTAATGTTAGTGCATTCAGCATCCCCCTACCTTCTGGGCAAACCACTGACCACAGAACCCAAATGGTGGACACACTGGTAAAATCACTACTAATGTTTATCAGTGCATTAGAAAACTTAAAGTAAAAATGAGTAAGAAAAGAGAGAAAGAAAAGGAAGGGTTTTTTCTTTGAAACATTGATTTCAAGGGAAGTAGAAGGTGCACCTTCACTTCCAGCCAATATAACAAAGGTCGAATCCAGTGTTACCACAAAAATGTAACAGCATCACTGTAAATAAGGAAAACCCTGGAAAACAGTGAAAGTAGTATTAAGGTCTTGGATGTTTTCAGGTGTTACCTATCAACTAAAATTAAGCAGCTTTACACTGAAGGTGCAGGGCGCACTCTGAAGCCAGTGTGAATCAGTTGAAGACCAGGTGTTGGCAGCACAGCCGTGCCAGTTTACGTCAGCTCAATAGAATGGTGTCATTTACACCATGAAGGGAGAGCAAAGGACATGACCCTGCCTTTAGCCTTGTCTCTGTAGGTATTTTTGTACTTTTTCTCTTTTTTTTTTTTTTTTTCCCACTGCTGGTGCACATTCATGGGAAACACATATGACCCTAATTCCAGTACAATAGTAAACAAGCTGATCTCTTTAAAAACTACAAATTAACAAACAGCTATGCCTATATGATATTTGCAGGAGAGAATATACTGACATACATGAAGAACTGAAAGAGAAATTGGCTGGAAAGTGAAGAGAAATTGGATTTCACTGAGAAAACAATAAAAAACAAGGAAAGGGGGAACGGGAGGCAGAAATTATGAGGTTAAAAAATAATAACTCTTAAATACCAGAGTTGTTATTGATACTGGTGGAGAAACGCACTTCCCACAGGACTATTTTTTATCCAACTAGTGTCTGTTAAATGGGAGGAAAGAGAAAGCCGAGGTTGGAGAACACCAGGGAGCTGGGATGTGTGAAGGAAAGAGTTAAGGCTGGAGTCACCCTCTCTGAAGTGCTCTGTGATGCTGTGCAGTGTTTCAGCCCCCAGAGCCTTCCTCCTCCTCCCTCCCTGTGTCGGAGTGGGGAGGAGGCGGGTTCTGCTGAGCTGTTAAATCCTGAGTGAAGTTTCCCCCATTTCCAGTGGCCACCGTTGTCTGAGGCGGGTTCGGAGCAGGGCTGGGGTTGCCCTGACATTTCTGGGACCGCGGCCAGCCGAGAAGAAAAAAAGACGAGTGTTTTACAATTTGCTTTTGTCAAAGTGTGGAGAAAGGGGAAAGGGAAGCGTCCTTTCTGTTTTTTCAGCATCACATTCCTGTGTTTTTCTTCAGCCTGGAAAATATATTAGTGCTGGTGCTTTTCTCTCTGGAAACAAAGAAGCTAAACGGGACTGAGGAAGCAAGGAGTGGGAAAGAGGCTTGGGAAGTATAAAACAGAGAGACTTGGAGCAGCCAGGAGTTCCCTTTCCTTAAATGAAATCCCTGCCTGTGTGGGTAACCGGCACAGCAAAAATCCAGACCTGCAGGTAAATGGAGAAGCAGAGATCACAAAGGAAATTTCCACTAACCTCATCCTGCTTGTCAAGAAGGTGAAGAAGAGAGTTAAAAGATACACAGAGACAGGCTCTGGGACCTGTTGGACTGTGTAAAGATAAGCAGCAAAGCTGTATGGTCTCCTTTTAAAGGAAAAAGACGTGAAACCTCATCTCTGGAAGGGGAACTTCCCTGAGAGTGTAAGTTTCAAGTCAACTTCTTAGCTTTCCGCTCTAGGTACGGGACCCTTTCTCTGTGTGTCTTTGCATGTGTATATAGTGAGAGCATGAGAGCGACAGAGAGAGAGGAGGATGCAGATCACAGTGTCCTTTTGGATAGACAATGTCGTGCTACAGAAGGATGATCTCATTTTTTCATAAAATTGTGTTTCTCCAAAAATAACTGTAAAATGTACAAAGCCACTAGGGCAGGACCGAGGTGTAATCAGCACTTATAAGTCACAAAAACTAGCCAGCTTATGCTTTGCTTTTTTTATCACTTGTGCAAGGTATATCATCATACTGTTACCATCTCACTTTTTCTCCTCCCCCTCCTTACACAGATAGCACAATGAACTGGAGGCCAGCTCTCAGCTTAGCCCTGCTGTGGGCAGCATGGCTAGTGTGTGGCTCTGAAAAGACAGAGAGGCTGGCAGAGAGAGGGAGCCATGGAGTTAGGAAAGTGCCTCTGGCTTACAGGGCTTCACGCAGTGTCCTGAGAAGGTCTGGAGCATCCCTGAGGAATTCAAGTCCAAATCCTCAACACCCTGTCTCCAAGAAGGATTCTTCCACACCTCCAAAACCACCTGCCAATCTCCTGCAAGGGGAAGCACGTTCCCAGGCCAGGGGCACAGGGACCAGAATGAGATGGGTACAGAGACTCACAGCTGCAGCCAAATACTCCAAGTCTGAGATGATTAAGGACGAAGGGATATCCTCTGCCTCACAGTCACGAGTGGTACGTTTCCCTTCAGGGTCAAGTTCCCCCAATGTCCTGGCCAGCTTTGCAGGGAAAAATCGGGTGTGGGTCATTTCTGCCCCCCATGCCTCTGAGGGCTACTACCGGCTCATGATGAGCCTGCTGAAAAATGATGTTTACTGTGAACTGGCTGAGAGGCACATCCAGCAGATCGTGTTGTTCCATGAAGAAGGGGAAGAAGGGGGAAAAGTCAGAAGGATAACCAATGAAGGAAAAATCCTGGAACAGCCACTGGATCCTGCTCTCATCCCTAAGCTCATGAGCTTTCTGAAACTGGAGAAAGGGAAATTTGGCATGGTACTGTTGAAGAAAACTCTGCAGGTGGAAGAAAGGTATCCTTATCCAGTCAGGCTAGAGGCCATGTACGAAGTCATTGATCAGAACCCCATCAGAAAAATTGAGAAGATGAGGCAGAAGGGCTTCATCCAGACTTGCAAAGCAGCTGGGGTAGAGGGGCAAGTGGTTGAGGAAGGCAACAATGGGGGCAGCACCCAGCCTACCCCTGGCAGTGAACATGTCCAGGTGTCAGCAAGGAAGGAGGAGCCAAGGAAGAGCAATAATCAGCCAACAAGGACCAAAACAGTGAGGAAACCAATGACAACCACAGTGGCCACTCCTCTGCCTACAGTAAGGACCACTACTCTCCCTCCCACCACCACAACTACTCGTGCCACCACCCGTGCAGTGACAACAGCAAGCCGGTCTACAACAACTTCACCCCTCCCCACCACGCAGAGGACCTGGACCACAAAGTCACATTCCACCACAGAGTACCACAGGGTGCCAGTAGCCCCTGATGCCACCACTCCACGAGTCACGGCCTCTGAGGACTTCTACTCTCCTGTGTGGAAAGCAAACCGCAGGGACCGTCAGCGCGGACACTCGGAGAAGCAACAGGCAGCCACACGGAAACCAAACAAAGCTGCCCGCTATGACAGTTTCACAGAAGGCCCAACGGCTCCCTCAGTGCACTCTACAAAGGCAAACGTGGGTAGATTTAAAGATAACCGAACAGACAGAAAGGACTATAACCACAGGGACCTGAATATCACACCAGGGCAACACAAACCAACTAAGACTAAACCACCAAAAAAGGCCCAAGAAAAGATACTGAGTAATGAATATGAAGATAAATATGACCCAAGCAAGCCTGCTGGTTCCCATTTAGAGGAACAGTTTGCAGTGGGAAATATTCCCCCAAAGAAAGGAAAAGAATCAAAGAAGCATGAGCGAATGGATAAACCCGAAAAGAAGAAGAAGAAAGACAGACCTGACAAGCAGCAGAAGAGTGAAAAGCACTCCAAGAAGGACAAAGCTGAGAAAAAGGGCAAGCAGGACAAAGATCGCAGCAAGAAGAACAAGAAGGGGAGCAGGACTGAGAATGAGGATTTTCCCAAGCCAAATAAGAAGCCTTTCCTTCAGCCTCCCAGGAAATCAGCAACCAACCTCCTGGAGTATTTTGAAGGCAAAAGGCGGCTCATTGTAAGTAACTTGTTCATCTGAATCTTATTACCTAAGTGAAGTCATATCTCCCTCCTGGCAGGAATATGTGGAACTGTAAGTTTATGGTGGTTTTATATTACTCTTTTTTGGTGCTTTCGTTTAAGAGGTAAAATTTCTAGACCCAAACAATCATATTCAACATGGAAGGTTTTGCAGCCTCATATTGGAAATCTTACATGCAGTAGACAGAAATTAGGCTAAAACCTCTTCCCAGTCGCCTCCATGAGAACCATGTAGCCATCACATTATCCTGTTTCCAGTGAATATGTAGGCGTCAGGATCTGTATCCGTATGATCAATAAAATGAGGTTCCAGTGTGGATTACACCCATTCATCACTTTGGGGTACCTGCCAATGTTACCACATTTCAATGCTCAGCCTGTCCTGCCAGCTGGCACACCTGCTTTGTGTTGGTGCTGGTGTCCTAAAACTGGAAGCAAGCCAGGTGTTTTGGCAATACTAGTGCATGTTTGACTGAGGATATGCACAAAGGCTTGTGATCAGATGCCCTGAGGGATGGGGAGCTTGGGATTGAGATCTAATGGGAATTTGGCATTCAGATCTCCTAGACATCTTCAGAGGTCCTGTGCAAAATTTATTTTGGTTTGATTCTTTTTTTCTCCTGCTGTTTTTATTAAACTATAACACTCCAATAAGTTTTCAGGTCTGAGAACTTCAGCATGGTCTGGAGTTACTTGTCCCTGGGTTTAATAGTGTTGTATGTTTTTCCAACTACTTATCATAAAGCCCACTTCACCTGGGACAGGAAACAGTTGTAACAGAAATGTTTTTTCTGGCAGATGGCACATATCCTGAAGGGTACACTTCGAAAAACAGTTCTTTAAAAATATTATTGTGGGAGCTGATTTTTGCAATTATTTTACTGCAAGCTGGCCTGTTTCACAGTTATTGTCCGATAGACAGTGTCAAAAAACACCTTTGACTTTCATGTTCCATATTCCAATACAAATAGCTAAGATGCCAAGCTAAGATGCCAAGTTAAGATTCCAACCATTGGAATTTAATTAATCATTCTGCTGATGATTCATGGACCTGAACAGAAGGCAACTTTCTTCTCCTCCCCCCTCCCCTCCCATTGTCCAGCTGTAGGGCTAGTATTGGAAGTGGAAAAAAGTCATATATTTGAAAAAGTTGAACTTGACTGAATTTTGAAATAATGCCTCTTATTTACTTGTTAACTAATATTTAGCCAAGTCAAAAGCTCGAAACTATGCAAAAGTTTGGATCTTTGAAATTTGCTCTCAGTGTTGTGACTTCCAAGAATATGTGTAGCATCAGGATAAATAAAAACAAACTTGGAAAAAAAGAGCCAAAAGCAGAGCTCACAGATGTCAGGCTGCTAATTCATTACATCACCACAGTCCTGGCAGCTTAAAGGGTCGTCTGAAATTTGAACCTTCTGATACTAGGCCACTTCTCAGCTGGATCTCCAAGAAAAGAGTTGCACAATCACAGGTTGTCAGGCCAAAACTCACTGAAGACATATGATCATGCCACGCTGCACTTCACTTTTCCAGAACCTAAAATCATCCTCAGCCTTGGAGAATAGGTTTGATTTGGTTATTAGTAAAAGTAGTGGCTGAACTCCACTATCTGTTTGCCATGCATGGCACATGTGGAAAAAAGAGAACTTCTCAAGATTCTCTGAACCCACACATGTGCCTATTTGCATCCCTTCCTGTCAAACTGCTCTGTTCCATTAGGGTCAGTCCCTCCAGTTAGATGAACTCTATCACTCACGAGTCTTTAAACTCCCCCCCAGAAACTTAAGCCACACTGCTGCAGAAGTGTCTCTATGCAATTTTTTTGCTGTTGCTTTTGCATCTTTCTGATGCCTTAATAGACTGGTTCCCAAGGACATTGTGTCAGTCATTTTCAAAAGGTCCTTTGAGAGGGACATGGGTTTTTAGATCATTAAGGATTTAAGATTTCAGTGTGAATTTCAAACATCCAGATTTTTGAAAGCTATTCTGGGTTAAGTTCAACTAATGACAAATATAGGTCCCAGGTGCAGAAACTAAAAAAAAAATGTATTGGTTTTGAGTCCTGCAGCCCCACCTCTCTGTAGTGGGGCTTTTATTGCAGTCTTACTAAAGTTGAGAAATTTTGGTTTAGTGAGTTGGTTCTTTGTTTATTGGGTTCTTTGTTTATTTCCCTGTGGTGATGAAATGCAGACTGGCAGTTAACATAGCAGCCTCCCAGTACCTAAACGGAGCATATAAAGAAAAGGGAGAGTGAAAGTTGTGGATACCTCAGTCCTGGAAGTGTTCAAGGCTAGGTTGGATGGGGTTTTGAGCAACCTGGTTTAATGGAAGGTGCTCTTGCCCATGGTAGAGGGGTTGGAATTTGGGTATCTTGAAGGTCCCTTCCAACCCAAACCATTCTGTGGTTCTATGATGCAAACACAGATAAATACAGCATATATAATGCCTGGGTTAAAACAGTCCTGGCATGAAGCTTTGATTTGAAGTTTGCTTTGCCTCCTAAATGATCCCTCCCTTGTTCTACAAGGTTTGATGAAGCAGATCAAATTCAGGCCTGCCTCTGCTTTCCAGCTTATGATCTCCAAAACGAGGAGGACAATACAAAACCCAAGGTCTGGTTTTGATCTCAGTCCTTGAATCCTTTTCAAGACCCTTTTTGGTTCCATTGAAGCATTTCTATGCCATTTAAAAGCAATGTGCTACATGCTATAGCCCAGAAATCAAATCCTCTTTGTGTCTGACTCTCATTGACCTTCATGTCCCAATGCTGTAGTTGTGCCAGGGGCCTTTGCATAAATGAGAGACAGATCTTATAAGCCCAAAAACATATTTTACATGTCAGTACATTGATCAACTGGATTTATAAAGAGTATATCATAAAAATTAATCTCCAGGCCCTACAAACTTCAGAAGGCAGCTAGAAAATTATTCCAGCTGTTAAAGACTAAAGCATAAGTTTGCAATTGAAGGATTCTGGTGATTAAAACATAAAATTTGGATCCAGATTCCAGCTCCCTTTGTGTTTGGGGGATCAGTGGCAGGTGCTTGATTGCAGTTCACCGCTGCTAGTTAGAAGGATTACATTGCTAGAGCTGCAGCATCTCTAGCCACCTTCTGCTGGAAACTGTTGCATAGGACCACCGAATGGTGTTACACACACATGCACACACCTTCCCTGGAATATTTGCATCCCAGTCACTGAAGGAGGATATATGTTGAGTGCTTTAAATTTTTTAAAAAGTTAAATCTTTGCAATTCTTAGAAGGCTTTGAAATAAGTACTACAAACTGTACAGATTAGTTATACTTTTGTTGTTGTAATTATTCTTCTTCTTCCTCTCCCCCCATAGCTGTGCCCTCTAGCAAATGTAAGTCCCACAAGACATCAAAGTGGCTTAGAACAAACAAAAGCCTAATAAGCCATTTTTAGATGAGATCACAGCAAGTTTTCAAGGTCTTCTTATATGGCCATTAGTTACATAAATATTCTTGTATTCATGTATTCAATATTCATTCATTCCCCCCTTGACAGACAAAATAGCCACGGGGAGCCCTGCCTGGACCATGGGATAAGGCCAGAGCAGCTGCCATGTTCCCAGCGCTCCCACTGTGAATGAGTAGCAGGAATCCTAGATTCATGGCACCACTGAAGGCTGTGAGGGTGAGCTGGTAGGACTGGCAGGGCAAGGGATCATAGGGAAGTACATGATTTTCTGTAAAATCCAGTGCTTTCTTCTACCAGAACTGGGGAGAGACAGTGGAGGAGCTCATGCAACCACCTGGACAAGCTTCCAGAAGTTTTCCTGTGGCTGATTGAACACCTTTGGGTTAGGCCTGGGCCTGAAGGTACACTCCAAACACAAACAAATAACAGCTTTATAGGCAAGAGAGCCCAATTTGCAAACAGTGACTATTTCTCCTTCAGTAAAATACTCATCTGCTTTGTTCCTTATACTAAACAAGCTCTTTTGTCTCTGCCACCAACCAGCTGATCACAACCCCCAAGGCGGACAACACCATGTACGTACAGCAGCGAGATGAGTATCTGGAGAGCTTCTGCAAGATGGCAACAAGGAAGATCTCAGTCATTACAATTTTTGGCACCATGAACAACAGCAGCATGAAAATTGACCACTTCCAGCTAGGTTCTTTATTTTTTTTAAATGATTTCTTTACATCTCATGGGCACAATATAGACAGCAGAGAAAGAAATCTCCCCAGTTTGGGTCAAAATATAAGCAGGATCTGTTGCTGTGGTCTAGTTGACTTTCAAACCCATTCCTTCTCCTTCCATGCTAACTACCTCCCTTTTATATTTACATAAGTGTCTCTGGTATTTTCCATAGTTAGGTTTCCAATGCTGTAACTTGAGCACCTTCAGCTTTCTTTGTGGGAACTCTTAAAGCCAGTAAAACAGTGGAACAGTGAAAAGGCGGAAAAAAGTGAGATTAGGGCATGAGACAGAAAGAGGAAATTAGGCTTAGGTCTACCAATATCCTGAATACCAACCTCACTGTCCAAATGAAACACTGCACTAGTACAATGCCCTCCTGCCCTTGGTTTTTGCAAGACATCAGCCATGGGTGGCTAGATACTTATAGAAGCTGGCTGTTGTCATGAAGGAGAGGACATTGGGGGCAGGGAACACTGAAGGGAATTGTTTGAGAGTATATTCAAAATTTAGTCCAAGTTAATCCCATTTTGAAGTTCAACATCATTATTTCCCTGCTGCCATATAATATTTTTCTCATGCCTTTGCACTCCTCACAAGGTTCTGGAATTCTTTATTTTTCAGGGGTGTACACTGGCTAAACCCAGGACAGAGTAGGGTGATAGTTAGAACCTTTGCCCTGAGTTCCTTTCTTTCACAAGATCAGCAAAGGGAGGTCCAGGTGCATTCTTCTCTCTGTGTTGGTAAACAGGTATTATTTCTAGAAGATTTCAATCGCAGCCTCTAAGTATGGACAACCTTAAAAATTTGCACCAGCATACCTGACATTTACAGGTTTACCATTTGAAGCCCTATGAACTCTCTTTCCTAGTGAAACAAGTTACCCATCAACGTGATTGCTTCTTGCTGGCTATTGTAAAGAGGTTCATCTCATTGGAGCCAGAGGTTTTGGAGGCACTATAATCAGACTGTGCAGGACCTGCAAAGTAGCTCATTCAGACATATTTAGTGCCACCTTCTTTACATACAGAGCTCCCATATAGACAGGTGACACTGGGGATCCATTTCTCTTAGGCAGCTTTGAAACAACTGCTCTCAGTGTCCAGGTCCTGGGGAAGCACTCACCAAAGCCAGTGAGAACCCTTCCTATTGTAACAATAATGTTTGGACAAAGACTTCAGGTCCCAGTCCAGCAAAGCACTTAAGCTTAGGTGTCTCTTGAATCGTGCACTGTCTCATTGCTGTCTGCATCTAAAGGTTAACAACACTGTGAATGCTTTGCTAGAAGAAGCCAAAGAAGTACAAATATTCTACAATTCTATTCTACAAGTAGAATAAAAGCTCCTAGGTTTGTTTATAAGTCCATCACAGCTTTACTCTCAAAGTTCACCTGGTTTTACCAAACTCTGGGGAGAGATGTGTGATAGAACAGAAAGCTCAGGACCACACCAGCTCCAGGGCGTTGCAGGTCACACATATAACTGGCCAGAAGATCACAGATTTATGTCTGGCTTCCAGCTGTGCCTCTGCTACTCTTAGAAGGGCAGGACCTAGCAGGAGACCTATTCCTTGTGTTCCTGAATGACAGTGAGTCACAAATACTGCCAGACTGTCCATTTGTGCACCTCCATGACAAATCAGGAGCAGTACAGGATTTTCCACATCAGGCCAAGGTTACTCAAGGGTACTTTTAGTGTACCTAGACCCATCTGCCTGTCAGTGGACTGCTTAGGGTTATATTTAGCTCTAGTCTGGCTAATAAACAGATATTCACTCTGACATAGACCATACTCTTTCAGTTCCAAACTTAACCTATATCCAAACTTTTCCCAAACCACACAAGTGTATATAACAGCTGAATTCTCATGGGAGAAATTAAATTGTTCAAGAAATTCAGGAGACTAAGAAGGGTATAGGTTAAACCTTACATGAAGTTCATCTTCTAGTTCTGCTCAAAACACCAAATCCTGAGCTTTTTAGAAAGTTTAAATACAAACATCTTTCTGTTCTACCTCTCCTTCTCCTCTACCCTCCCTGTTTGCATGGCCTCTTCAAGACTCACTCTCTGTCAGCATCAGAGGCAGCAAAAGTTTCTCCTAAGAAACGTTTTGTTCACAGCATGTATGCTACAGTGAGAAGCCTGAGCACCCAGCACGATGAGGTCTGCTTGGAGTGCTGCATCTTGGACAGCAATACAAACAATAACAACAGCAAAGTCCACAGAAAAGACTTTTCACTTGAAATTTCAAACACATTTAGCACTAGTGAATGAAAGAGCTCTTTGACACTGGCCAAGATCAGCTCATAGTGAAACCAAAGAGTATTTCCCAGTTTCCCACTGGAATGACACAAAAGCTGAGTGTCACTTCTAAAGAGTAACTCATCTTCCCTGCCTCTGGAGAAACTTTTCCACACTCTTTCAGTGACCTTTCTAGAAAAAGCAAAGGGAGCAGGAACTTTGCAGGTAGCAGCAGTCTCAACTCCTGAGGTTTGTCATGCTGAACCCAGATGTCCTTTATGAGGTCAAGGTCAGGGACAAGTTGTGAATTGGAAAGAGGCAATTAGATTAATTTTTTTTTTTATTCTCCATAAAAATCACTCCCAAGTTTAAAAGGCAGGCCAGCCTTTGGGGCATTATTTTTTTCCTTGAAACATTTTTTCAGTATCACTCTCTAAAACTTTATTTTCTTCTTTTTATCATAAATTTTGAAAGTTTCTCCCAACAATGAAACTCTAAAGTGCTAACTTCATATTGTTATCTAGAGTTTAAAGCAGAAGAGTGCCCCGGTTGGTTGGTCTAAGGTAGTGCTGTACATCAAATTTCACAATAACAATTTTTGCATTATTCCACCTCCATCTAGGCCAATGAGATAGTCTTTGCTTTTAAACATGATTCTTTGGTCTATGTTTTGATGGTCATGTTTGCCATTAGTAACACGTAAACCTCACTTATGAAGCACTGATACATGATTTACACATGTTTTATAAAGTGAATAACCAATTAGTATATGCAGCAACCCACCCAATGGGAAATTGTTAACATTGCCTGTTAATTATTTACAAAACTTTCAACTGAGGTACACATATCCATGAAAAACCATAAATAGTACATCTATAGCTTGATTAGTATAACCAAATTTTAACATTTGCTCATTTGCTGGCTTGGCTTTTTTTTCTGTAAGAAGAGGGTTCAAGGTGTGAAACCTAAAGGTCAGATATTTTCCCAAAATTTTAATTCAGACGTTTCATTCAGTCTATACACAGATTGGACCTCCTGCAAAATTTTAAACAGCCTTCAAGGCTATGGGTGTTTAAAAAATTAGTTAGAATGCTTTGCTGTATCATGCATGAATTATGTCTGTTGCTGTGTGATCAACTTGGATAATTAATCTCATCTCTATTTTCTGGTGAATAATTATGGAGCAGGGGACTGGAAAGTTGTACCTCTGGACTTCATCTCTTGATCACCTGTCATGTCTCAGGCAGGTCACTTAAGCCATGGCTGAGATTTCTAAGTGAGACTATGAATATTAATATTCGTAGTGGTGTCACAGGGTATAGACAAGTAATGTTTGCTGGGAGCTCTTGGGTGCCCAGGTGACATTTCCCTTGCTGTGTGATTTAGCTTGTCTCTAGTTTCACAGGCCCACAGTTGCATATGGAGGCTTGTTCCAGCACTGTTCCAGTTATATAGGACTGTGCTGGATGCTGGAGCTGAGGCTGAGCTGATGACAGGGAGGTTTTTAGGACATGACCCTAGTACACCCTGGTTCCACGGGAACCTCAGTACCTCCACAGGCTTGTCTTAAAATCTCTGTCTTCAGAGGTCTTTTTCTCTTCAAATGTTTATGAATGTTTTCCTGGGGTGGAGCACTGAGTAGGTACAAAACGTTCTCAAAATTAAGGTTTGGTGCTAGAATAGGAAAGACATCAGCACGCAGATGGAGGAGGGAGTGCCAAAGCAGGATATACAGAGAGGTGTGCTGCTAGGACTGCAGCATTCAAAACACATTAAACAGTCTCTGGTTTCTTGTAGTCACTAAACTTTGCATGTAATTTTTTTAAGACTGGCAAGGTTAACTCCAGTGTCCTGGCCAACTTCAAGCTGTTCTAGCTATATTTTACTGACCTAAATTATCCATGCTGTTTCATTTGCACATGGTGCACATTGTCAAAATTTCTACTGTCTATTCCAGAAGTGGCTGCATTTTAGGAGCTGGTGAAATGATTAGTACATGCATATACATGAATGAGATAATACCAAAAAAATCTAAAAGATCTTTCCAGGAAAAAGCAAGATTTTTCAAAAGAATGATGAAATGTTAAATACTGAAGTGCACATGCCCTAGAATAGACTGATTTTCAAAGAATATTGGGACTGAAAACTGAACAGTTAAAAGCCATAATACCATACTGATGGTTTTTAATATCTTGACTATGCAGGAGGAAGAGGGCTTCCGGGAAATTAATTTCCCCCTTTCTTTCAAGTTTGAAATTAAAGGCAGAGTGCTGTGTGATTCCACAACTATTTTTATTTCTCCTTTGTCTCACATTAAGATAATGAAAAGCCCATGAAAGTGATAGAGGATGAAGACCTTGTCGACCAACAGCTCATCAGCGAGCTGAGGAAAGAATATGGGATGACCTACAATGACTTTTTCATGGTGCTTACAGACATTGACATGAAGGTCAAGGTGAGGTTTCAACTCTTTAAAGAAAAGGCATTGAAATAATATGGGGGAAAAAAAAAAGAAAAAATTTTAGGAAATTACATTGCAGCCTTTTATGTGAGGTACATAAGAGACTGACGCAGGACTTGGTCATTGTTGGAGGACAAGAAAAAGAGTAGCAAGAAATTTTCAGGAATTTTGTAGCTATCTTCATTTTCTGCACATAAGGGATTTCAGGAACTGGGGATTTCTGCTGGGATGGTGAGGAACAGGACCCCCAGCTGACAGGGGTTTTAATGTAGTACCCACCATTCTAAAGCACGCAGTTTGGCCAGTGAAGGAGATGCCAGCACAGTGCATGTGGACAACCCTCTAGCTGAATCACCTGACAGAAGAATATAATGATAATTTTTTGCCTGCAATGTCCTGGCCTTATCACATTGGGCAAATACTGAAAACCTGCCACTTCCAAAAAGCAGTTTGACTGCAAAAACAATATTTTCTATGGTTTCTAATCTGTTTTAGGCTTTGTTACCTGTGTGCAAATAGGACTACTTGAATCTATATATCCCTACGGTGCTGTGATACATGCAGAAAGGCTGCTAATATGAGCATCCTTATATTCATCTGTTTTTTTTTTCTTAACAGCAATACTATGAAGTACCCATAGCAATGAAGTCTGTGTTTGATTTGATTGACACCTTCCAGTCACGAATTAAAGACATGGAAAGACAGAAAAAAGAGGGCATTGTCTGCAAAGAAGATAAGAAGCAATCCCTTGAGAGCTTCTTATCCAGGTATTATCTTCCGTTCTTATCTGCTGCTAGTTCTACTGATTATTGTTTTACAGGAAAAATACTCATGCAACTATTTCTGTGATTTTTAAATATAGATTACTCAGTATTTACAGTGTTAAGCAAACAAGAGACGCAGCCAGAACTGAATGCAGTCTTGTACAGAATCCTGGAAGTCAGGAAAGATGTTATGTTTCCTGACTGACTGCACCTTCTTTGGACACTGACTTTTAATACCTCAGTTCCTACCATCATGACATGGAGATGATAACACTGGTTTACATTAGAAGAGCAAATAAGGATTAATTCACAGATGTTAGCTCAGTGCTTTGAATGTATGAAGCACAGTGTTTATGTGTTTCGATCATCAACCATCCCAATCTCATTAATCCCATTCTAATCCCTTCCATGTACTTCAAATCAGTAATTAATTCTCTGTAACTTCCTTTTTATCCTGCTTGAGATAACAGTTGGTCTTGGCCAGTATTAGTCATCCATATTATTAAAGGTCTTGCAGATGTCTCTTGCAGAATGTTTGAGAGACCTTTTGCAGAAAGAGAGTTTTGTTTATGCAATCTCTATATGCCATATTATTGCTCTACTTGTGAGACCTAAATTCTAGGCAATAAATATGTCTGGACTGTGGGAATTCAGATCCACAGAAGAGCTGTGCAGCTACAGGATAATTTACAAGAAATTAAGGCTACCCCATCACTCTAGGTAGGCTTTACCTGTTACAACTGCATCCTCCTCACCTACTGTTGGAATCCATGGGAATACACTGTTAATGCCAGATGGCTTTAAAAATAACTGAGGCAGCATGCTGGATTCTGATGAGGGAGGAAAGGAGCAACAAGTAAATGAATATGTTGTTGATTCATAAACATTTTAAAATTCTATGGCCACTTCAACAAAAAGGGAACCTTTAACAAGATCCATCCCACCCACCTCACCACCTCCTGTTTAGGTCTCAGTGATTCATCCCCAAGACCACCAAGAAGAACCACAGTTTGGAAACAGCTGATCAACACAACAAAGAGGCTTGTATTCTGGAAAGGGACGGGCCCCAAATCCTTCTTTGCTTGGAAATAGCCCTAGCAATAAACACACATTAGAGAAACAGGTCAAAAAAATGCAGAATGTTGCATCTATAAACAGAACTGCTGCTGCACAGAATGCATTTGTTGTCTGTGAAAGGAGCACCAGGCTTTAAATATTGGGTAGACTTCTCTAGCCACATTAACTGGTCAGATTCCTAGCAAGATTCATTCCAGCTTTGTCCAAGGTTATGTTCCCAGTTGAACAAGAGCCCTGGCACCATCTCCCTGGTGTTGCTCATTGGAGAGGTCAGTTATAATAATGGAAATATTGTTCTTAACAAGCCTGGCTGGCATGAAAGGAGACCATGAGAGCCAGAGCCGGCTTGAGTAATGCTTAAAATCCCCATGTGTAAGGAGGAAAACCTTGAGTTTGGGAGGGAGGTCTCATGTAACAGTGGGGACAACACTGGCTATACTGCTTTCTGGGCTCACAAATCAGGACAGAATGCAAAACAGGTAGAAGAGGAAGGAAGGATGCACACAGGGAAGGTATGGCAGATTTGTCAGGAGTATTGGTCCATGGTTTCTGATGTCAGAAATAAGGCATCAGTATGTATTTGTGTTGGTGAAGTAGCAGCTGTGACGGACCAACTGAATTAATTTCTCAGTAAAACATAGCCCCAGACAAACACACCAAGTATACAGATTGCCTGGGGTGGGGGAATAAATAGCTTGAGTGGCTTTCAACACTTTCCAGCTCTGTGCATCTCTGAAGGAGATAACTAAAAAAACAGGAAGCAATTTAAGAGCATCTCAAAGAAACTCACAGTTTTGCCCTAGGCAAAATATGATCCAACAGCTACGTTCTCAGTCACTGTTCATATGTGGCCAGGTGCTTTTCTATACAAAATGTCACAAAGATTATTTTGTTACGCATTTTCAGAATAACAACACAAAATTTTCCTCCTTTCCTTCACACCACACATGCGATTCTTAATGCTTCTCATTCCTATTCACATAACGGTACACACACACATGTCTCTTTGCTATGCCACCTGGGCAAGATTAAAATTGGGGTGGCTTGCTATTCAAGGATTTAATTTTTAATTGTAAAAATACATATAAGTATCAATCAACAAGACAAGGACATCAGTATACACTGCTCTTTTAACAACTTATTCTGTGACTTTGAGCAAGTCCCACCATATCTTCAGCTTCTCTCGAGTGAAGTAGAATTGACCCACTGCATTAGCCTTTATTTTGAGATCTTCACAAAGTGCTGCAGAAAAGCAGGCTATTATTATAACGGAGTAACATCTGCATCCATTTAAAAGATCATTTCCTGCTATAAAAATATCTCTGCAGCTTTATAAATTCCTATAAATGTGTTTTCTTTAGGTTAAGTGGAGAAGTATCTATATTCAAAAAAGAAGTTGGTGAGGGAGTATTTAAATCCCCTAGAGTTAGAATTTTTAAAGGTTTCAAGTGTCCTCATGGCACTGCCTTTCCTTGACAGGAAAATTGTGCAAAATCTTGGTTAGACGGTGCAGCTCCTACTAAAGAAATATTTCAAAGTTTATCTTATTGCCCCACGCATGCCTTACATAGCCACAGGCTCACACAACCACATACTTACAAGCAAGCTCAGATTTAAAGCCCTGTTAAAGGTATTTGGAGCAAACGTGGTACAGGAAAAAAAAGGAGGTCAGTGATTATTTACACAGAAGTATGAGTTATGTCTGAAATGAAGATACACCCTAATTCTCAGACAGCCCTTGAACTGCAAAATAACTGCAGTTCCAGCAGTGGTGAATGACGTAAAAGCTAAATGTCTAGTGAGGAATTCCACAGGAATCTTTCTCTCTTAAATATACACTTCCCTGCATTGCTGTAACTACTGAAGGGGTCTTTGAGCAAAGATTGTAAGCTTTGCAATGTTTCTTTGGTGAAGCAGTGGCACTGCAGGTGTTTCTTTGAAAGTTTTGGAATTGCAAAATTCAAACCCAGCTTTATCCTCTCCCAGTGATGGACAGAACTGGGAAGATTTCCCATCCAGCTGTTACTGACAAGTTGTGAGTGGTAGGATATGTCTCAGCCTACAAAGAATGAAAATGCTGAGAGAATTTGAGTCACATGTCATGACCATACCCTGTCACACTCTCTTTTCAGGTTCCGATGGAGAAGGAGGCTGGTAGTGATCTCTGCTCCCAGTGATGAAGATTGGGCTTATTCCCAGCAGCTTGCTGCTCTCAGTGGACAAGCCTGCAATTTTGGTGAGTCAAAAGAAATTATGTTCTTGCTCCCCCAAACCACATCCTTCCTGATGATATGATGGATTCCTTTTTGAAGTCTGAATGTAGACAGTCTGAGGAGTCTGAGAACTGAAAAGTTTCCTCCAAATTCAAATAGAAAAGGTTGTGTTAAGCAGGTAGTACAGCACACTGACAGCTAAACAAGGGGTTCTGTGGAATCATTTGTGTGAGGCAGAAAATGCTAGTGCTCCAAAGCATCCTTCCAAGCTTGTACTTCAGGAGAGCAATAGCATTTTCTTTTTTTGTACTGCACAGATGAACAACATAAATAAAGTGCTTTGGGAAGGGCAGATCCTGTAACACCCAACTCAGAACTTGGCCAGATATCAGAGAGATGCATGGACATGAGGGGATTTTTTTTCTTTTCCTTCCTGCTTCATTACCAAAACCTGTAAAAATAATTATGGAAGCCACTTTAATCCAATAAAGGCCCTCCTAGACCCATAACTAGGTATTTATGATCCAACTACATATTCAGTGGAGAGACATGCGATCCCCCAGCAGGCAGGTAAGAGCAAGACCCAGAAACACTCTTCTGTCTTTTCATAATGAAGCTCAGAGAGACTTACTCGTTAAGTTCCTAGAAAAGCCAATACCATACAGGGTCTAGACTTGACTCCCGCAACACAAGGAAACAGGTTCCATTCAACAGCTGCTATATCACTACATTCCAATTACACCTGAATGGAGATCTGCACAGTATCATTGTTTATTCTTAGTCACCTGGCTTTCATTCAGAGCATCAGTATCATCTCATTTGATAACGACCACAGTAAACTGCGACATGGACCACTGTAAGATGCTTTCTGAAGAATGGAATGTAATCAACAGTTATTATCCCCACCCTTTTAGGGACAGCTTGAAGGAGATCCAGTGAATTTCTAAAGCCTTTGTCAATGTGTGTTTTAAATAAGTGGTATGTTTCCAAGCATCTTACTTCCAAGTTGTAGAACAGTTACACCGAAGATTTTTTAGATTGTACAGATTCATTTTACATGAGCAGTTTCTGCCATCCCTAAGGTCTTTCTTCAAAGCAGAGGCAACAGTCCAAGCCTCTGCGCAGAACCAATGAAAGAAGTGAGTACCTGTCATAAGCTATTTCCCTCATTCAGAGTTTAACTGGGATAGATTATATTGCCTCTAAATAATTTGTTGTGGTGTGTGTGACAAGTAAAAGCTTTACTAGTGAACAAAACAGTGCAGAAACATTATGGATTTGGAAAATGGCCTCTGCAATTTATTGGCATATTTGATGCTTGTATCCCCATGCTACAGAACCACAGCACCACACTGCTGTCCTTGGCACACCAGCAACTGCTTTTATGCAACTGATTCATGATTCATGCAACACACCAGTTTATGCCTGTGTTTGGGACAGGTGGTGTGACTGGCAGGGACTCCACAGAAATCAGTAACTCTTCCTTCCAGAGGGCTGGCTAAGACTGGGCCCTAATTTAGCTAGCACAGACCTGGCTGATGAAACTGAAATCTGCCCAAGGATGAACAGAAAGATCTGGTCTGACTCAAAACCTTCTTCATTTCCTCCACAGGTCTGCGCCACATAACTATTCTCAAATTGCTAGGACTTGGAGAAGATATTGGAGGTGTCTTAGAGTTGTATCCAATTAATGGTAAGCAACTGTTCCCAGTTTCTTCAGTACCACCCATGAAGGGCATTACACAGTGCTGAGTGCTTCTTTGCTGTAATTTCTTTAGAGGGATTGACAGTTTTTCTCTTTTGTTTTGTTTCTTTGAAGAAATAAGATGACACAAAAGCTAACAAAAAGCTCTCTCGGTGTTTCTGTGCTAAACCTTATGTAGGTTCTTCAGGACGTAAAAGCACAAATATCTAGAAGTTATCTCACATCTTTATCTCTCACCTAAACTTACATTCCTCAGTATACTCCTCTGCCAGCCTTGCTGTCAAAGGGATGTCTGTGTCTTTTACATGCTCAAGAGTTCGCAGGGCTAATAGAACACACACTCAGCAGACTCTCCTATATGGGTCCATCATTCATATTCATAAATGGCTTCTAGTGAATAGAACCCCCTAAAGATCATCAAGTTCCAACCCCTTGCCATAGGCAGGGACATCTTTCACTTGATCAGATTGCTCAAAGCCCCATCTAACCTGGCCTTGAGCTCTTCCAGAGATGGGGCATCCATCTGGGCAACCTGCTCCTGTGTCACACCTTCCTTATCCTAAAAAACCTCTTTCTTAAGTCAAATCTGAATTTAACCTCTTTCAGTTTAAAACTATTACCCCCTGTCCTGTCTCTATGAGCCCTGGTAAAAAGTCTTTCTTTCTCTGTCTTTCTTTTAAGTCCCCCATAAGTTTTCCACTTGCATCTCAGCAGGCTACTGCAGGCAAATATTCTTAGGGGAGGTCACTGTCAGGGTACTTTTCAAATTCTGTAGGTTCCTCTACTACCTAATCCAAACAACTGTCTCCATCAGTAGAAGAACAGAGACAGAAAGGAGCTCATTTTTCCCATCTCTGTTCCAACTGCTCTGTGCATGAAAGCATGCTAGTCCTTCTACAGCACAGGAGCACTAAGTCCATGTATAAGAAAGAATAAGAACAGAAGAACCAAATGTTGCACTTCTTCTATCAATGTTCTTGCAGCCTCTGCTTATTTTTCACTGAAGGCTTCATGATCTTGGTTATAGTCCCTCTCAACAGTCCTCTTTTCTATGTACTTGTGTAATTTCCCTTTGATCCATGTTAACTCCTAGCATGTGTTCTCCTGTGAGAACTCTACAGAGGTACCTTTTATTTGTCCTGTATATGGCCCCTGTAGCTTTGTTTGATGCCCCTTATTTCTTGTGTGGGGAAAAAGGCAAACATTTAATTCCTATCCATCCCTGCAGTGACATTCACAATTCTGCAGACCTCTCCCAACCCATCTACATGACAGATTGCAGTCCCCACTTACTTGGACATAGAATCATCCAGAGTTTATTCCCAACCTGCGATCAACCTTGCTGCCTTTCTGACTTTTTTTCCCAGTTCTACTGTAGTCTTCTGAGGTGAGAGAGCCAGAATTTCATGCTGTGCTTAAGATGCACACAAACAACAGGTTTCCATAGTAGCATAATAATACCATTGTGTTATTTTCCTCATGGTTTATAACATCTGGTTTTGCTTTTGGTCATTAGTGAGCTCTGAACTAGCCTTTCACGAAACTCTCTTTCACAGCCTTAAGATCTCACTGCCAAGTGGTAACGGTCAATCTTCACCATTTCTTATGTGGAGTCAGAAAAATTTTCGCTGTGTGCATCTTTCAATCTGAATAGAGTTTCTTCTCTAATTTTACTAATCAGTCACACAGTCTTACAAGGATCTTCTGCAATGCCTCACAATCGTCCCCCACCCTTACTACTATGAGTATCTTCATATCATCAGTATACTTCCTAACCTCCATCCTCATACCTTATGTGCATCATTTACAAATACACTGACCAGCACCACTCCCAGCAAAACCACAGAACTTCACTGATGACCTCCCTCCACTCCAGGTGATCATTCACTCCCACTTTGTTTCTGCCTTTCAATCAAACCATCAAAGTACCTTTTGAAGCTTTCTGGAAATCCATTTAATCAGCCAGGCTACCCTTAACCACCTGCTTGCTGATCTCCTTCAAAGAACCTCAGATCTGTAAGGCAGGATGCCACTTCGTAAGCATCCAGCTGCCAAGCCAACTACGTATATATGTGCCCACTGATCTTAGTTGTCTTATGATTTCTACTCATTTACCCAGCACAGACTTCACACTTAAAAGCTTGGAGTTGACTGAATTTGCACTCAAACATGTATTTTGAAGCGGACATGAGATCTACCACATCCCATATCTCACATATCATGAGTGAGGTTCTATAGTGCCATTAATGATACAGCAAATTCATCCTGCAATTCTTCTATCACTCTTCAATTCTTATGATTTTTTTCACCATGACTGTTGTTCACATGTGCCTTCTGAAATACAGGAATTGGTGACCCAAGCTGCACAGTAGTCAAAGAAGTTGGGTGACAAAAAGATGTACCGCACTCCAGTAGCTTCAGCCTAAAGAAAAAGGACAAGTTTACTAAATCTAACAAAACTGTTAAAAATACATGCTTAGTTCACAGTAGAGCAACTTCCTTTTGCATTCAGGAAATCCTGAACTTGTAAATTATGAGCATCTTACATTGCCAGCTATTGGGCTGTATCCTATCTCACACTGCTAACTCGCTTACCTACAAGCCATCATCATTGCCTAAACAAAACATCAATGCTGATTTTATGTGATCACTTTCTAGGAAGCTCAACTGTAGACCGAGAAGACATCCCAGCTAACTTGGTGAAAGACATCCGAAATTATTTTCAAATTAGCCCAGAATATTTCTCCATGCTTCTAGTGGGGAAAGATGGAAACGTCAAGTCCTGGTATCCTTCTCCAATGTGGTCTATGGCGATTGTGTATGACCTGATTGATTCCATGCAGCTTCGGCGACAGGAGATGACAATTCAGCAGTCACTCGGCATGCAGTGCCCAGATGATGAGTATGGTGGGTATGGCTACCATAGCTACCACCAGGGATACCAGGATGGTTACCAAGATGACTACCGTCACCACGGGAGTTACCACCATGGATATCCATACTGAAAAGGGCAACTTAGCTTCTGACTGCCCCCTGTCTGCCTTCTAATAGCTATCCAAGCAATACGTGGCCAGTTGCAGAAAGTCTTCCCAGGCCAACTAGATATCCACGCCTCGTTCTTCTACTGTTCAATCAAGGGACTTTGGTCATTTGCCTTCTCAAAAAAACGCAGAAGCCTTTACAGTGAAGCAATTCAAACCAGTAGTACTGAAGCTTTAAACAATAAAGACTCCTTTATATTTTTAAACCTTTATAAACAAAGGTCATCAGCAGGTGCTGTTTGTATTAAAACCAAACAAAAAAAACCCCACAGCCCCAGTCTACGGGCACTGCGGTAGGGCAGGACACAAACTGTCCAACAAATGTTGCAATGTGCTTTTTAGTATTTTTTCTAAGGAGTAAAAAAACAAGTATATTTATTTTAAAGTGAGGTTTCATTATGCTTATGGAGAAACAAAAGTTCACACTACAGGTCTCCCCCAGAAAAGGAAAATTTAAGAAAGAAGCATGGGGCAGGCTCTTTAAAAATAACAACAACAATAATAAAATCTTTTTGAAACATTTTGTTTAAAAAGACAGCATCCCTTCTACAGTGCATTAATATTGTAATTAGCTGACTTGATCAATGAAAATAAGATTTATGGCTATAGCAGAATTGCTCTGATACAATGTAATGTAAAGTTCTTAACTACAAAGCTTACTGCATAACCATTTATTCTTTTAATTGGGGTCCCTCTTCTCTTAGGTCCTGCCCACCTCACAATTAAATCCAAGTTAATGAGAGCTAAGTGGACACACTAACCAGAGTTAGCATTGTCTGAAATACAGAAAACCGAAAAGCATTATTTTTATCAGAAACCAAAATCTCACATATATTTTAAATGAGTTGTAACTAGCTCTCTATAATAATGCTTTTAATTAAACTATTACTATAAATTTCAAATTTTCTTTTTACCTCTTCTTCTCGTACCCTCCCCCATAAAAGTGATCTAGATTAAATGTTTATAAAAGTATCTGAGATTAATTTGACCTGCTAAACCATCTCTATTTCTGGCACACTTTCTGAAATGGTTTTCTTCTCCCTTCTCATGGGTGTCTTTGGGTATTGGATCTGTTGGATCACCCTACCCTACTGAAACCAGTGGCAGGAGCTGCACATACAGCCATGGTTTCAACACCGTTTGGGTTAGATTTCTAAACATTAAAGACACAGCAGAAAGATTATGAAATATCCTGAAGCGAAGAAGGTACCATGTAAGCCTTCACAGTGGTACAGTGGTGACTTCTAATGTTGAAGGTGTGCCTGACCAGTCACATTTCTTTTTATAATCCATGATGTGGGTGCACATCACATATGGATACATGCAACAGGGCACTTGTAGTAGGTTTTGCCATCACAGCATAGCACAGGAATAGGGAGAAGGCTATAGCCCTAAGCTGGCCAGAGCACGCTCTGCATGTGTTTTAGCATTTTCCCGATTTCTCCACTCAAAACCAGATGCTTTCTTTAGAAACTTAGCCACAAAACGTCAGACACAGCTTGCCCTTCTGAGTGTCAGAAAGGCAGACAGATGTGGAGGTCACAAGGCCTTATTTTACAAACCTGGTCATCCCCTGGGGCTGGCTACCCTTTGTATCACAAGGTCTAGTCAGTGCAGGGTACAGCTCCTGACTTACTCTTCTCAGGTGACTGGAGCTAAGTGGGGGAAGGCAGGTATTTGACAGAATCAATCCAAGAGGACTGCTGCCTGCAGAGAGCTTCCAAGCTCACACTGACTACAGCACTTCCACAGCTGAAAGCAGTGGACAGAGAAATTCAAAAAACCAAGAAGAATTGCAGAATGGAAAGATTTCTGGAAGAAAATGGAGTGTCCTGTAGCTCACTTATAGAAAACAAGTGCATCACTGTACTAAGATCAGCTGCCTAACTTTCCTTGCCTGAAGCAAAAACAGAGGAAAGTATCCAAGATGATTAACAGACACCTCCTGTAGACAGAAAGAGAAACGCCTTTGGGGAGTTTTCTTTCAGGTGTTCATTTACTTTCCTGTAATCTTGTTTTCATGTAAAGTCTTTAAATGAAAGCCCTTTTAACTCACACTACAAATCACATAAACTAAGTGTCCTCTGCTAAGCTCAGGGAAGATACAGTTAACTTAAAAAAAAAAAGAGTGCAACACCTAATCCAAATGGCCTTTTTTTTAACTCTGTCCAAAATTCAAAGTTTAGTTGTGCAAGTACCAAACCCAGCCTAGGCATTCAGTGGGAATTACATTAAAAAGACAACTTCAAAGAAGTTGTCCACTTATCAAGGGAGGCTGGGTTATGCTCTTAAACAAAAGTACACATTCAAATATCCATAAAATTCGAGGAAGACACTGTGCTATTCTACATTCTGGTGCCTATTTCTGCCTTCATTACAAAATGGCTCAAAATTACCAGTAACTTTTAGCAATTATTTAAAATCCTGATTTTGCAATCTACCTGTTTCCTTGTGGAAAACTAAAAGCAAAGCCAGAAGGAACATCAAGCCAAAATATCCTTTCAATGACAACATGTAGTTACCTTGCAGGCTGTAAGCATTCGAGAGCTACAATACTCCAAATGAAAACTCCATTTGGCAAAACACAAATCAAATCCAAAGCACTGGATTTGACCCTGCAGCATCACTTCAGTAAATGGACAGATTTACTGAGCTGAATATCCTATTCCTACAGATCTTGTGGGAAGATTCCACATAATCAAGAAAACCTTTTTTTTTAATACATATTTATCAGATTTGATTCAGCTCCAGGATGGCTGTTTTCATCCACAGTCTGTCTTTGAAGCTGCTACATTCACAAAATAGCTGAAATTAACCAAAATAAATACTGCTTTAATTGGCTTGTTATAAACAAGAGAAACATGTACACACCTCTCTTCCTGGGATTTTTTGTGAACTATTTCCTTTAACCTGGAGGGAGGAACATAACATCCTCAGCAGCAATTAAGTTCAAACATTTGTGAATCTGGGCTCTAAATCAAAGCTTAGAAAAAGCACTCTGCCCAATGTATTCATTAAATGCTATGAGTGCCAAACTAATGCTGCTCTCCAAAAATATCCTCATAAATTTCCCTATTGTCATCTAAGGCAAAATATAGTTAAGCTTTCCAACATGGAGAAGATTCCATACAGTGGAAATACTTAATCAAGAGGGATTTCCCATGATCTCTCTGAGATGTGTAACTCTAGAGAATTGCTCCCCCTTGCTAACCAGGGCTGTTCTCCAGCTGACAATCCTTTACAGTCACTTCCTCTACCAAACCTCATTTACATACTAAATTTGACCATTGCTATGGATAGTACAGCTGCAAAAATTTGCACAGTTATGCTTTTGGGTTACTATACACACTATTTTACTGCTAAGATGATGCAAATCCTTACCCCTTTTCAGGCATCCATTAGCCTTCCTGTTGCTGCAAAGGAGGTATACAGTTCTCCTCCATTATTATAAGAAACCTGCCTGGCCATCCAACATAAGCTCCCTGAGACCTCCAACCTGAAGCCAAGAGAAAGATTTCTACACGTTAGACAGGACCAACTCCACAGTGCAAGTAAACACGCTGATCAAGTATAACCAATATCTTTGTCAAGTAAGCCACACATGATAGCACTGGTGAAAATTACAGAGGAGAAAATCATTAAGTAGGACAAGAGTTGAAAGCAAGAACTAAGCACACTTTATAATAGCTGCAGATCAGTCATTTCTATATCTCATTTCTCTTAATGCTGGTATTTCAGGCAGGAAGGTCAAACATATATTTGCATCTGTACAGATGACATTCATCTTTGGTTTGATGCCCTGTCATTACAGGGATGAGGCTGATTTCTATGTTCTAACTTAATGCAAGGCAAAGCTCTTGCTTTTACTTAATTTAAAAAGCTACTACTGCTCATGTAAATGCAAAGCAATCTGAAGCTAACAGTACTTTCACTTGTCTTGGAAATATCTGCTATGACTGAAATAGCCAACAAACTCACGTAGATATATATTGCAAAACTGTATGTAATGAAAAAAAAGTCTTACTGCCACTAAGTCTTTAACAGTTTGAGCATTCTTCTCCAAGTTTCATTTCCCAAAATACGTCATCATAAACCAATTAAAACTACATTTCTGGAATTTACACTGAAATGTGCCTTCCTATTCAATACAGATGCAAACAACTAGGGTTTCGTGTGTTGAAATGGCCTACTACACATGCACAATGAAATTAGATGCAAAAGGTTTTTCAACCACAACAGTAAATTCATTTTTTACAGTTATTCTTAATATACACTAGACAAAAGTTAATGCAGAAAAATAATAACAATTTTAGATTCATAGTTTATGACTTGACAGTCATTGGTCACATGTGGAAACAGGCTCCCCCTCTTGATGGATCAATGACAGGAGCTACATTAATTAAAATAGCAATAAGCCATCAATACAGTACACATAAGTAAGCTTTATATACTAAGCCTGGACAGAATGGCAGAGGTGAACAAAGGCAGGACTGTCTTCAGTCCAGAGAAATGCATCACTAACTGCTTACTATACACTGTGGTATGAGGCTCTGACACTGAACTCCTTGCTTATCTTCTTAAGAATTCTTCTGACAGTATCTTTCAACTATGAAAGACACATTTTTGAAGAGAGGAAATTATAAACCAACATGTTTTCTCCTGCTATGAGAGAAGAGGCTTTAGGAGCATACCAAGAATCCCTTATCAGCATCCCTGTTCCCTTCCCAGTTTCAAAATTCTCAGAATACTTTGGAACCTCACTAATTTTTCATCTCACTCAAAATACAGTCCAGCAGATGCCTCAACGGCAATTCCAAGATCACTATGCCTGGCACTCTGCAGAATATTTTCTCTCTCTACTAAATGAATCCAAGACCTTATCAGTCTGACAGGGTGGAGCAACACCAGATGATAGTACCACCTGCACCCTCTTGCTCAGTGCTCCAGATGTTGAAAGGGCATCGCTGTAGCTGCATAATATTTGTTTTCAGATAGTGGCCCCAGTGCAAACTAAGCCTCTACACAAAGCTTTGTAAACATACACAAAAAAAAAGACCCTATGACACACTCATACTGTTCAACGCATTTTTGTTTTATTCAAGCTCTTTCAAAGTTAGGCCACATAAGCTGCATGTAAAATTCACCAGCTGCTACAAAGGCATTCCAGATTTTCACTTTCCCAGACACTGGGAGACAGGCACAGAGGAATACAACTCTCCATATATACAACTTGAGTATTGTCCACAACCGCATTTGAGATCCAGCCCCAACAGTCTCGATTAGTCTGCCGGTGGGGAAAAACGACCCTGTTAATAAAAGATTAACTCTCTCTCACTATGAGCAATAGCACTCCTCTGAGCCAGCCTCACGCTAGAGGGAATCTTCATCTGTATCGATGTCACTGCCTGGCTTGTTCAACCTCTCAAATTCTTCTCCATCCTACAGGAACCAGAAGCAAAAGAGAACAATGTGAGCAAAAGTCATCTTGTTATTAATACCAAAAAAAGAAAAGAAAAACCAACAAGTGAGGTTTATTTTGAAGGCATCGCTTATAATAAAATCAAGACCCTGTAATTTTAATTTCTCACTGTGTGTTATAAGGTTTAGGATAGACATGCTTATAAAAACATTCCCTGCATCTTTAACACTTTTTAGTGACTTACTGCCTAAATCAGCTTGTAGCCCATTCTTCCACAGAATTATAAAATGGTTTGGGTTGGAAGGAACCTTCAAGATCATCTATTTCCAACCCCCCTGCCATGGGTAGGAACACCTCCCACTAAACCAGGTTGCTCAAAGCCCCATCCAGCCTGGTCTTGAACACTGCCAGGGCTGGGGCATCCACAACTCCTCTGGGCAACCTGTTCCAGTGCCTCACCACCTTCACAAGAAAGAATTGCTTCCTAATCTAAATGAATCTACACTCTTTCAGTCTAAAGCCATGCTGCCTTGTCCTATCCCTACATGCCCTTGTAAAAAGTCCCTTCCCCAGTTCTCTCATCAGCCCCTCTTTGATACTGGAAGGTGCTATAAGGTCTCCCTGGAGCCTTCTCTTCTCCGAGCTGAACAGCCCCAACTCTCTCAGCCTGTCTTCATAGGAGAAGTGCTCTAGCCCTTTGATCATCTTGTTGGCCCTCCCCTGGACTTGGTCCAGCAGATCTAAGTCCCCAGAGCTGGATACAGTACCACAGGTGGGAGTCTCACAAGAGCAGAGCAGAGGGGCAAAATCACCTCCCTCGACCTGCTGGTCCCACTGCTTTTGATGCAACCCAAGATACAGTTGGCTTAGCCTGTTCACAGAGTGCTATTTGTTTTTACCACAGCTGTTCAGTTGTAAGTGCTAAAATAGATGACACTTGGCACATGACTTTGTGTTATTTACTGCTCATTAAACAACAACCTAAAAGGCATCATGTGGAATTTCTGAAAAACATCTCTTCCCGGTTTGGTGTTTCTTAGACTTCAGTGAGGACAGTGCTCTCTGCTGGTTTCAGCATGTACCCACAATCCAACCCTACAGGCAGAGCGAAGGCACACAGACACTACCCCTTCCCCCTCAGGTCACTGCTCAGCTCAGCTGACGGACAGATATAAGAGTAAGCCCGCCCTGACATGTTCTAGTTAACTAGATCACTATTCAAATTAGAAAAAAAAACCACTAGCAAGCTTGGAAGAAATATTTGGCAAGAAGAAGAAAAAATCATGTTAAAACTCAGTATTTTGAATATTACCTTTTTGTCTTTAGCTATCTTTGAGGGTTAAGATAGAAAGAATCTTAACATCATTTATGTTGACTTCATGATGTGGGCTAAGCTACAGAGATTTATCAGTTCTACTTAAATACAATTGTTTCCCAGGCATCAATTCCAATTTCTGAATGCCCTGGGCAAGTAGACCATCTTGGTTATAAAGTTTTCAAGAAAGGACTTGTACAAAGCTGAAATTGCTCACAGGACTGCCTAAAGTCAGAGCAGGAAAGCAATGCTTACATTGGTTTCATGATTTCAAGAAGCAGCATATGGAAAGCAATACTCAAGATTTTAAGAAATACTAAGGAGCTTTGGTGTTGAGGGATGAGTCTGGTCACATTGAAGATGAGTCTTCCAAACATTCCGTAGCATAAATGGAGGTGAAACAAAAGAGAAAACCATGGGAGACAAGTACTGAAAAGCCTTACCCCACTTGACCTCTCCCATCCATCTCCTTTGACGAGTTTTCCCCTTTCCCGCAGACTGGCATATTCCAGGCCTCTTGCTTTACCAGCATTATAGATGAATATGGAGAGAAGCACTACAGGAGCTTCCAAAAAGAACTCTAGAGAAGGCCTGAAGTCGAAGATGATGAAAGACACTGTGGTGATGATGACAGTGTTGATCTGAGCAGTCATAACATGGAACATGTTGTCTCGGAACTTCAAGATGAAGGCTACAGAAAGCCCCAGGAAAGCTGTGACAAATATAAGAGCCACGGAGAAGATGTTGTGCCCATAAAAGAAGCCACAGTTCCCTATCTGCCTCCGGTCCTTCGTCTGCAGCGCCAGCATAAGCCCATTGAACAGCACTCCAAAAGCGTAGAGTTTGCTGTTCTGCGTGAAGATGCTTTCACCAAGCTGATCCACATCTTTCAACATCTTTTCATTGTAGATGTTGGCCAGGGCAGAAACAAAACACTGCACTAGAATAAGCAGATGGCCCAGGCTGAGGCGGAGAGGTTTCAATGCTCCTGCCATGGTATTGGTGACATTCCACTGGAAGCTGTGAAGGAAACTTGGTGCTACGCAGTTGCCTTTTTCCGTGCATGCTTCCTCGGGTCCAGCATAGAGAAGGCAGTGGTTAGACGGACTAAAAAACATACTGTGATGAAATCCATGTGCAGCCAAGCTTTGCTGATGGCCCCCAGTTCCTCGAGTCAGGGCAACGATGGACAGGAATAAAATCACCAGAGACGCCCATTGCACCCAAGAGAGTCTTCGCCTAGTGGACAAAAAGAGCCACCAAATTTAGAGACATAGTGGCATAAATTAAATGACAGAAGAACGAGGTCTATAAATCAGATAAAGACATCATGCCACACATATAAGGAGACAGACAGGCACAAAGAAAAGTCTTTTCAGAATCAACAGTAAAATCCCAAAACGCAACAAGTTTTTCTACGGCAAAGGCGGCCCAGCCTGGTAATCAAAGAAGAACAAAATGGAGCATTCTGAAAAGATAAGGAAAAGGAAACTCTTTCAAGATCCCATTATTTCTAGATACTGACTGCCTAACAACTTACAAGGAACTGTTGTCTCCATGAGAACATTGGTCTAATGAATAAAATCACATACGTTCAATTCATTTCATTGCTAAACTTTCACTACACTTACTTTTCCCCCATGATTTCATACCCCTTTCTAGCATTTTATGATAGTAACTCTTACAAATCTATGAATGTAATTTATAAGACTGTTAGAATTATTTGTACTGTTTTTTCACTCAAGCAAAGCCTGTTTATCTTGGTGAAAATCAAAAATTTGGAAGATTAAGCGAACTGTGACATCACAAGAGACACAAAACTAAACCGATAAAAAGCATTTTAAGTCAGACTATCAGACACTGCTTTGGTATATTAACACCTGCAGGAAAGACATCTTTGCACCACATTCAACAAAAGCAAATTTTAGAATGTAAAGTTAACATCCATTTCCCTGTCAGTCTTTTCTGAATCTAAATCACATCATAAAGAGCACAAATCAGGCAAAGTGGAACACACAGGACAGAGTCTGGCTTTTGTCACATGAATAATGAAGAAGGGACATATAAATGCTTTTCAAAACACACCATGCAGTTGACCAGAAACACATCAGGACAGACACCAGAGACACCTCTGTCTTTCACTCTTACAGAACTCAATCCACTCTTGCTAGATCACATTTACATTGCAACAGACTGGTAAGAAATACTGGTAACCATGAAATAAAAGATTTAATGTATAAATGAAAGTACACAAACTTAACTCTGACCATTCAATGACTATATAATCATGATTTCAATTGTTTTCTATTACAGTTGAACAAATGTGTAGAGATATGAAGGGAGTCCTAATAAGCTATTATTTCTCACACCTTCAAATGTAGAAAACAAAACCATCTCTCCAAGCTGGTATAGCCACAAGAAAAGAGAATTACTGTTCCCCTCAAAGAGATAAAACATAACTTCATCAAAGCTAGGAAGATAAAAAAATTTCACTTATTTTAGTAAATACTACTTACTTTAGTACTATCCTGAAGAGAAGAGCTGTTGTTATAATAACAAAATTTGAGAAGAGTACAGCCATTGCCTTGAAAAAGAAAACGAGAATAGAGTTATACTCCAGACACAGTGTGGACACAAAAAACCCACAGACTTCAAGTCTTCACCTCTCTGCAAGGTGACAGAGGGAAAAGCACTGGCACTGAATTTTCTTCCTCACCCAAGTGGTAGAATAACACACCCGTGAAATGACATTCAAGTCCCATTTCAAAATCTCAAGCAGCCACAATGGCTCAAGTTCCACTGCAGTGGGGGAAGGCTGTACTGAAATCAAGATGTGAGGAAACCAATGCAACAGAAAACTTTTTTAACAGAAAACAGTTTAGTTTTCTACCAGATCAGTTCCCCAGCCAGGCTGACCAGTCAGCTGCAAAACCAGCTGCATTGGCACAAATGAGGAAGTTGCTCCAAAATGAAAATAAGCAAAGAATAAGAAGGTGAGGCTGCTTCTGGCTGCAGTGCTATTTGCAGTGCTCATGTAATCCCAGACTTGGACAAGGCACTTGCAGAAAATAAAACTTCTTGTATGTCAAGTGCATTTGCTGAGTAACTTACGAAAGGTAAGGAGGTGCTTGGCATGAATTTTCAAGACTGCAACTGCAATAAAAAATCATCTATTTCAAAGTACAACTGAAGACAACTCTAAAGCTAATGTTTAATATGGGAATAACTGTATAATAATGTCAGTACCCTAATCCATGGCCATGATCTCAAGCTGCAAACTCCTTGTAACAAGGACTGTTGGGTTTGTCTTTGTATAAGACACTCTGTTCTGGGACACTGGACCAAGAAGAGGCTCTTTTAGGCACTGAAGTTACCATTAAAGGTCAGAATCTATCAGGACCAGCAGGAAAAAAACCTCTTCTTTTTGGAGGTTGGGAAGTTTTGCAAACTGTGTGTTATTCAGGCCTGCCCTGCGTTGTCAGTACACATACAAGAGATACAAATATCTCAAGTCCTTCCTCCAATTCAGCCTTATAGTAAACTCACTTTTTTTAGACAGTTTTACACAAAAGCATGTATGGACACAGGAATACAAAACACAGACTTTGTCTTCAGTTTTTTCATCTCCATTTCCACATTCCCAATTTTGCAAGAGCAGAGTCTTTCTCGTTTACCAGAGGAAAAGCACAAACCCTCTTCCCATTATTTTCATTCCCCTCTATTCCAACAAACTATCTGCTGAATAATAATTCTCATGAAACAGCACAACACAGTAAGCTGCGGAGTGTCTGACACACGAGACACCTGCCTAAGAAAACACATCTTAATTTTCCACCTTGCAAAATTAAAACTCAATAAATATTCATGTTAAATTAAGACTGTGGAAAGAGAAAAACATTGAATAAACAAGTAAATCTGGCAGAAACCATTCAGGAAAAAAAGGGTCCTGATGCAAAATGCACAAGCGTTCCACGCATGCTCTGGTTTTGCTTCACAGTCAAAACACCCCATCCAACATCTGGTAACATAATATGATCAAAATCTTAAGAAGGGTAGTTAAAAAGAACTAATTTTGAGTTGCTTTTCTCTCTGAAGCCTCAAGGGACCTCTGTCCTAGATGAAAAGGAATATCAAAGATCTCCATGCCACTAATTTGCATGTCCCAAACAAAGTCTTTAAAAGTTAAAGTCTTATCACTAGGAAATTTAGCCACTGAAATATCCGTGGTTACAAAAAAAAAATCTCACCAAAGCAACTCTATACTTCAAGCAACTACTCACCCAGGTACTACTTAGTCCCAAACCTACTCTGTTTTTAAAGTCACATGAAACCAAGTTCAGTCAGATACAGCCACATTCCTTTAAGCATCTTGCCTCCGTCTTTTCACATTCATAGTCTTGTACACTGCTGAGATATTCTATCTTACAGGTATTTAGTTATCTCTTTTAACACTTGTCTATCATAATAATGTTACAATTTCAGGTAACCATCATAGAACATATCCAGTTAAAGATGCTAAAAGTTTGAAAAACAGGAATCTTACAGCCAATGTTCTGAGGGGAGAGAGACAAGGTATATCTGCGGGGTTGTGTATGTAAAACAAAAGCCATGCATATTACAAAAGATTACCTTAACTGAGCCAAATCAAATTGCTTAAGGAAGCAACTGTATTTATGCAACCTCCTAAATATCAGCCTTTGCTTTTGCAAATATTATAGCTGGATTTCCTTCCTAAAACTGATAAACAAAACCCTAAACCCAACCAACTGAAAAAAAACCCACCACCACCAAAAAAAAAAAGTCCACCACCAAAAAAAACCAGACAACAAACCACAGAACCAAGCATCTGTGCATGTTACTTTAAGATACCCAACTCTTGATTTTAATTAGATTTTCTCAGTTAGGTCCTATTCTAGACTCTGGACTAGCTTGCCCCCAACAGAAATGTATACCTAAAAGGACAATATTTTAAAGAAAAATTCTGAAAGAGAAGGCAGAAAACCATTTAGTTTTAATGATCAATAGGAGCAGCCATAGTATTTTATAGCAAGCACAAACCATCTGTTTCCATCTTACTTCAAATGTAGATTCTGAGCCAAAAGGTATCATAGTACTAAGCTAAATGAAAGCACAAAAACTGTACAATTTCCTGAGCATGTGCAGATTTATTCAAAAGGATGAATGTAGCTAGAGTAAAGTACAAACTAAACTTTGTGCCTTAACATAACTAACAAATAAAAAAATTAAGTCGGTTTTCTTCCTCCCCTCCGCAGTTCCTTTTACACTTATTCCCTTTGTGAGATTACATTTACTCACTTTATGTCACATACATAAATTGGTAAAACCCCCACTGAAAAGTGCAGCTCAAATAATAACAAGATGAACAAATGGATTGAAAGAACAATATAGAGTTGAAGAAACTAAATGAGGGAAAGTAAAAAACCTGCCCAGTACTTAAGCAATTCAGCCTTTTAAATTTCTAAATCACTTCAGATGGAGAAAATACAAAGACTCTTCTCTGCTAAAAGCTGTACAACACTGAGCAGTGGGCAAGAGAATGGGAAGGTCTGGGTGGTCAGGTAACAGATTATTCTTTCACTAGTAAATCTTGCCTTGCCAGTGTTACAATAGTAGATATATGACCTACCACGAAGACATTGGAAGTTCCTTTATTCAGTATATGTATACTTACTGGCTGGAGGTAGGACAGTACATAGAAGACAATCAAGTTATCCAAAAAGTAAAGAAAGGCAGGAATTGACCATTTCATCAAATTACAGAAATTCTTCCAGGAAAGACATTCAAAGGGATGATCCATACAACCCTTTTCTGAAAGGAAAAGAAATCAGTAATAAAGACATCTTTATTATTATCAAAAGCCCATTCCCCCGTAACACTATAGGTACCATTCTCTATTCAGGAAATCATTGGACAGAAAAAAAACAGGGTATCACAGCCCTCTGGCAACATGGAGGGCAGTTCCAGGGCAGAACACACAGCTAGAGTAGCAATCTTGTGCCTACAGACGTTCACTTCCTTGACTCAGCAGCAAAAACATCACAGAACCTGTTACCCCTATCACTGGGAACAAAAATTCAAATATCAACCATTCTTTGAGGGCCAAAAAGCACCCCAGAGTCTCCACACAATAACGGCATCATTAATGGGTATGATTTTTCTGTTGATTGTGGATTGAATCTAGAACTGAAACAATGGCACAAACAGTGGGTCCCTTCATAGAGCACCCAAAGGTCAGCCAGTAATGTCAGAAATACGGATTAAGCCAGAACTCACCAGGAAGAAAGAAGAAAGAAAGGACAAAGCACAAAGAATGACATTTACTTAGGTATTCAGGACATAAACTTTAGGAGGAAGACTGTGATACACCTTAGACTACTCTAGAGTTGATGACAGAAGTACTTTTGTTAAGACACATTTAATACTATACAATGTTATCTAATCCTCTCCTGAAGCACCGACACATTGAGTTCAGCAAAACTCAGACATCTGGAAGAAAAAGAAAAGAAAAAGGAAAGAAAACCAAAAAACATGTAATCAGCAGTAACCAGTGATGGCAAACATTGACTGAATATATTTACGGTCTTAGGTAAGTCTGTACCGAATTGTGGAGGTAAAAATTTCATTAGCTTGCCAAAGCCATGACTGTTCCATGGACAAAAACAACACTTCAATTTAACATGAGCCTGCAGTGCCTGACACCCTCTTCCAATTTAAATATCTGTTCTCTACCATTTTGAAGTGCTATGAGGTTAATCTCTCATAGTTTTTACATCAGGACGGAAAAGTCAAGAAAGAAAAAATGAAAAATCACTTGCAATGCAAAATCTGTGGGTAATGGAAAGTGTCATCCATCATTAAAAAAACCCCAAACAAAACAAATGTATTTGAAGGACAGTAAAACTTAGCAAGTCAACACATTTTAGTTATTTTAAACATAGGTACTCACGTTTTTTCCTCTTCCATAGTGCCAACACCACACACAGGACCAGTTTTACTACTTCAGAACACATGTTCACTGTTGTAGGAAGGTAATCATATTTGTTATCTGTGGGATTAGGCAAATCAGAGAGAGTACACAATGAGATTCTAACTCTTGCATTCATGATCAGAGCAAGAACGTATTTTAACTACCCCAATCAGAATTTTGGTCACTTTCCAAAATGCAATAGGCTACATCAGCATTTTCATTATAAATATTCCAAATTTTATGATATTCCTGAATAGCCTCCTTTCTGGGTTGAAATCTTTCCTCATTTGGTCCCAGTTTACAGCAGAACTTTTCTGTAGGGACTCAAGAACATTGCCCTTCAAATAAAAAAAAAAAATAAAAGCAGGAATATTTTCCCCAAACAGCAATATGTTATTTTTTACCCTCAGAAAAAAAATGGCTTCCAGGATGACATAACCTTTCTCCAGGACTAGCAATACTAGTCAGTTTTAGAACACACACTGTGATACCACTTTTCTCCTAAGCCTGTTGCAGTAAAAGTATTTCAGTCAAGACATGTACCATCAATAGTGCTTACACAACGTTTTAGTCTTTGAAAAATCAGCTCTAAAATAATTCACTGCCTCATCTTTTAAGGGTAGCTCATACACCTTACAACCCAAATTATCACTTTATGTTAGACCAGTGATTATACAGAGACTTTCCAGTGCTGAAACACGTCCCTGTACATATAACAGGATGTTTATGCAAAGAACTCTGAGGTGGAGAAGTAGGTTTTTTGTGCATCCATTTTAGCCCAAAACATCAACTCTTTCTTATTTGAGGTGCACCATGCTTGCCCAACAGTACCTTCATTGGCAGAATACTTCATCAGGAGGATTCTACTTGAACCCAAGACAATAAACACTCCTCCAAGCAGAAAGGTCTGGTTGATTGCCTTGGTGCAACACAGAAATCGACTACGGCACTCGAACTTCATTCTGCTGTCCCGTTGTCAACGCCCTTTGGATGGCAAGATGAAAACACACTATAAATAGTACTTCCAGAAACTGTTTAACCCAGGTGAAACAAGTGTATTTTACTACTTTGTGTTAATTTATATAAAGACGTTTACATCACAAACCACGATCTTGTTCTACAGTTATTGTTTTCTTACTGAAAAAAAAAAAAAAAGGGAATCACAGAATCAATTAGGCTGGAAAAGACTTCTGAGAACATCAAGTCTAAACAATGACTGAACACCACCTTCTCAACCAGACCATGGCACTAGGTGCCACTTCTAGTCTTTCCTTAAACACCTCCAGGGTCAGCGACTCCACCACCTCCCCCGGCAGTCCATTCCAATGCCCGATCACCCTTTCTGTGAAGAACTTCTTCCTAATGTCCAACCTAAACCTCCTCTGGTGCAGCTTAAGACTATGTCCTCTTGTCACTCGTTGTCCAGGAGGAGAGACAGACCCTCATTTGGTTGCAACCTCCCTTCAGGTAGTTGTTGAGAGTCATAAGGAGAAAAGGATATGCTACTAGGACCGCCAAAGGGGTATAAACAATGGCAGGGACTCTTGAAGGTGGCAGAAAGAGGCTGTTTTCCCAGAAGACTGCATCTATAGAGTACTGATCAGCTAAAAGGATTAAATAAATCACAAGCTTATTTTTCTTAAATATTTCTTTTAAGTGTTCTTGCTCCTAATACCAGCAAGGAGAAGAGCCACCAGAGCGGAGCGAGAGCAGCACCTCAGGAATGACCCGGCGTTCACTGATGCGGGGGAGGCACAGGGACGGCTGGGGCAGCACCCGAGCTGCGTCCGCCGCCTCCAGCGCCGTCGTTACTCGCCCGGCCCGTTAACGGGCCCTGGGGCCTGAAAAACCGCCCGGGGAGGGAAGGAGGGGCAGAATCCCTCCGGGCCGGCTGCGGGCTGGGCTTCGGTGACGGTCCGTGCCAGCCCTGCGGGAGCGCGGGGAACCGAAGCGCCGGTCCCGCCGGGGGGACACCACCCACCTCTCCGCCGAGCGAGCACC
>VXAY01001349.1:408417-431007 GCA_013399855.1 Oxyruncus cristatus
GCCCCGGGCAGCGCCGGGCCGGAGGGGCGGGGGGGGGCGGGGGAGCGTCCGTCTGTCGTTCAGTCTGTCCGTCCGACCGACCGACCGCCGCCATGCAGAACGTCATCAACACTGTCAAGGGGAAGGCCCTGGAGGTGGCCGAGTACCTCACGCCCGTGCTCAAGGTGCCGGCGCTGCGCGGGAGCCGGGCTGGGGAGGGGGGACGGGACACTCGCGGCCGCTCCCTGCCCTTGTCCGGGCCCCAGAGCTCCGAGGTGGCGGCCGCGGGTCTCGGAGGGCGCCATTCTGGGTGTGCTGGGGCAGAGCCGTCGGCTCTCACCCCGCACCGGGCCGTGCGGGATGGAGGGAGCCCGAGCTGGAGCTCACATCCCGCTGGGAGGGGGGAGCACCCACCTGGGAGGTGCGGGCCTACCGAAGTACGGGTGTTGCTTGTCCTGCTTCTCAAAGAATGACTTATTTGCTGCTGGTTTCTGTTAAAGTGGCAAAACTTTAACTGGTTGTTAGGAAATGAAATGCAAGCGTACAGCCAGGCTGGAGCCTGGTTTCGGGAATCCGTTGCAATCGTTATTTTGGGTAAGAGGGTGACTTCTTCAGCTGGCATAAAAACACCCAAACAAAACAAAACACTTCTTAATTATGTGAACAGATGTTAAGTTATGCAGCATATCTCATTTCTGTGTCAGAGCTGAAGTATTGATATAAGCCTTTGTGTGTTACAGCAACTGTGAATGGTAGAAATGAGCCATTTGCTTCTTACAATAGTCTACTTGTAAAGTTGGGCAGCACATCTGTTATAATTCTTGTTATTACTTATTTAGCTAGCAAAAATTTGTGATTTTCTGCAGTTCTTAGACTGCATCCCACTTTCTGACTCCTATTTACATGTAATTTTTTATGTAAACCCTAACTTTGTATATGACAGCTTGACTTGCCAGCAGATTTCTCACTACTGATTTTCACACTTTCGAATGCTTTTGGAAAAATACTTCTCCTGTACTTGTTTATGACAGCAGTCTCTCTGCCTGTGGCTTTGTGGTTTGACCTTTTATGTGCTTTGTACTCTGCAGCTGAGATCTTTGGGCAGAAAGCAGTGATACTCAATTATTAATTGAACTTGTCCCTCTGTGGTATGTAGTGTGCTCTTCCTGGGATAGTGGACTTTTCTAGAGTTGCCCACCAATGTGACACGTGTGGGCTGCAGTGAAGTTGTGGCCTGAAAAGGTGAAGTGACTTGTTTACTGTAGTACAGTTGTTGTCGCACAGCTCGTGTAATAGTGGAGGAATTCTTGTGTCCTGATGAACTACTGAGAGGAAGCAGGAGTAGAAAGTCCCAGGAATGGGAGGTTATAGTATTATGAGTATATCAACCCCTTTAGAAGGGGTTGAAATAAATATTCCAACTTGGTTACTTTAGAAAGAAGTGTCTCTCAGTAGGTTGTGTACCACAGAATGCACAGAGAGGAAAAAGTGATTTACCCTCGGGGAACAGAGGATGGATATTTTACATGTTTTCTTTCTGCAGTTCCAGAAACACAAGTTTGTGCATGTTGCCTTTTGCTTATGGTTCATTTTGAGGTTAAATAGTAAGTTGTCTCCACTGTGGTGTTGCACAATATGTTATTGAGGGTTATGAATTTTATGGCAATTCAAATGGCTTTGATTTCTCTCAACTAGCACATAATGATGTTATGATGTTTGTACAGCTGCAGTTTTGCCTCTCTTCATCTTGTTCTCAAATATATCTTCTTTAGAAATGAGGGAGAAAGGCAGTGTTCAATACTGTATGAAACAGGTGTGCTCGTTTCATTTTACATAGCAAATGTGATATCACACACCAAAGTGAAGGAACAAGAATAACCAAGTTAAGCAGTGCCTGGTTTTCTTTAACGTTTTCTGACTGTTTGAATAAGTTGAAGTTGTGGCCAAAACCAAGATATTTTCAGTTGCTGCTTTTAGTCTTGATCGGAAAAAAAATTCTTTAGGGCAAGAAGTCAGCTGTGCCATGGTTGAAATTGTATTCTTTTTCAGAACCCCTTTGGGATTGCTCTAATGCTGGGGAACAGTAGGTTTCCTTGGTACTTGAGACTTTTCTGAAGAAAACAAACATGCAACCAGAAGTCAAAACAAAATACACTTCTAGATTTGAATATAGTAAAAAATGTTTTATCCTTAACCTTCCTACATGTCACCTTTAATGCAAAAGTACTTTATTTCTCCATGCAGAACTAAGTTGTGTGTCTGGTTGCCATC
Source organism: Oxyruncus cristatus (assembly GCA_013399855.1). Taxonomy (NCBI): domain Eukaryota; kingdom Metazoa; phylum Chordata; class Aves; order Passeriformes; family Cotingidae; genus Oxyruncus; species Oxyruncus cristatus. The sequence continues at coordinate 410,668 of VXAY01001349.1, forward strand.
TATTCTTTCATCCATAAAAAAACCCCATGACAATATGCAAAAATCAAAGCTCTTTCCATGGGTTGCACGGTGAAGGCAAAGAAATGGGCATTAGAAGAAAGTTAATAACTGAGTCTTTCTGTGTAAGTTTTTCTAGCCCAGAGAAAAGTCATTTTGGTCATTCACTTTATGACCTTTTTTAATTGCAAAACCTTGTATTAATGCATTGCAGTGCTGTTCAGTGCCTAGAACTTCAGAGTCCTGACTGTGAGAATCACTGATTCTCTCTTACTGGCAAATATAATATTGAGTGCTGGGCATCTTCTCCTCATTATTGGTATAATTGGTGGTAGCAAAAATTTTGTGTATGTGATCATTTTTATAATACCTCACATTCTGCAACAATTAATTTTAGTGAGCCTTACACTCTAGAATAAGTAAGCTGCCTATCAGCCCTGGCAGAGGTTTCCTCCAGACTGATTCATGGATCTCTGGACAGAGCTATTTGCAAGACAAAAGTAGAGCAGACGTTTGTCTTTCCAGGAAAGTTGAGTAGGTTGATTTGTCAGCAGTCCTCAAAATTTCTAAACTTTTTTTTTTTTGTTGCAGGAGTCCAAGTTTAAAGAAACTGGAGTTATTACACCTGAAGAAGTAAGTATTTAGAAAGAACAAAGTATTTTGAAAGTAATGGTAAATTTTTTCCACAAAATGAAATGTTCCTCTCAACACTTCATGTCTTTGCTAACTAATTGTTGCCTCTTGAAACAATTTTCATGAAGGGAAACTTGTAAATGGCCTTCTTACTCTATACATGAAGTGTATCAACATAATTCCTCTTGAGACAGCATTTGACATCTGAATGTAGGATGCTTTTATCTCTGTTATGTTGTGAAAAGATTGAAAGGAAGCTGGGTCAGCAGCTCCATTTCTCATGGGAGTTCAGGACCAAAGCAGGAATATATTGATTTAAAAAGTCTTTCCCCTAAGCAACTCAAAGGGGAACCTTTATCTTTGGAACAGTCTTTGCTTACCTCACTTTTGGTTCCTTCCAAAGCTCTGGCAAGATCATTACATACACTTGGCCACACCAAGTATCCAATGATTGTTATTTTTCCCTCCTCTTCTCTATAGGCTGCTTCACACTGGTTGTATCTTGCATTGCTGCCAAGCGGTTGTATTTTTTTAAGGACTCTGCTGCAAAGAGAAACAAATGGGATTTTTTTTCTGGACTAATAAAAACACTGATTGTGTGTTGCTATTTTGACTTCCCTGTTCTGCTTTTTCTCTTATTAAAATGCTACTGATCTGCAAATACATTGTCTTTACAGAGGTCTAAGAAAACAATGTTAAGATTATTGTGTAGAATGAAAGAAAAATGAAACAGAATGCAGAAATGTGAAGATGAGGTGGAAAAAAATGGAACAAATGATGACTGATGCAGGTAGATAATGTGGGCAGAAGTATCTTTCCTATCATTGGTACCTTGCATTTTTCTGCTGTGTTGTGTGGTGAGCAAGTACTGCTGCTTTTTATGACCCAGAAAAGTACCACGCAGACAAACAGGCTTAGCGACATGTTCTCCTGTTCTGATAACCATATATATGTCTGTGTGCATATAAATATTTATATATGGTATATCTAATAATAATACATGAGCTTCGTTATATACAAACAAGAATAACGTAAAGTACAGGCACATGTTCTGCTAATACTTAATCTGTTCTTGATTTATGGGAGAAGACTTTGCAGGAGTACTGAAAGAAAAGGTGTTTTCTGTAAGAACGTAGTGAGAACCACACTGTGTTACTTTACATAGTTTGCAGCGTTTAAACACCAGTAAGACTCTGAATAGTATGTGTTCTGTGTCAGGTTAGATGCTGCTGGGATGAATAAATTGAATCCTTTAAAACAGTAGTCAAGGGTAACCAGTTATACAGCAAGATTAAATTTTTGTTAAATTTAGATGAAGCTGGAGCATGAATCTGCTGTTTGTCCCTTTGACCGTCTTTCATCTTCCACACTGATTTTGGTCTTTATATAGTAATGATTGCTAAAGAAGGGTTGAAAGTCATCGATAATGGAGCTAGGATGTTATCTTTGAATGAGTTTGGATTTCTTGGGTAATTTTAGCTGTATTTTAGTCTGAGATACCAACTGTTTTATAGATTTTTGTGAGATTCGTGTGGCTTGCCTCTGAAGATGAATCAATTAGGAATGAGGCTAAAGATGACTCATTAATCAAACTCAACACCTACTTCCTCTTTTCATATCTCTGTGTACTTGATTTAACTGCAAAAAAATCTTGCCTATTATGAGTTCTTACTAGTTAATACCTCCAAAAGTTGACACCTGTTTAAGTATATATGTAAATACAAGCAAATCTTTAAAATCATTCTTTCCAGGACTAGAAATAAGATGTCCTAAAATTGATCTCCTTTCACTTTGCAATATCGATTCAGGAATGAGATAGCGTCAGTACTTGAGAAACAGAAAGTGAAACCAGCTAGATAATTTTGCTGCCTAAGCTGAAAAAAATGTAAATGGAATTTCAAGCGTTGTTTTAGGGGTTTATATCTGTTAGACCCATAAACAACATTTTGTGGTTTTTTCATCTTTAATTTTAATGATACATTTCAACATTGATGTCACAATAGAGTGCCAGTTCCTTGAACAGAGAATTTGAAATAATTCTGGAGTTTCATTTGTTATTGATTATGCAAAGGGTAATGAGTTTCAAAATTTCCATGTGTCTTGGGAAGGATTGCTGTTTTCTTTAAAGCGAATATTTCCCTTTTGATAGAGGCTTTTGTTAAAAAATGGGTGAAAGGGAAGCACTTCCGCAGAGATTAAATCTGGTAATCCCCAGGCAGTGCTGTGGTGTTTTCCCTAAACTGGCCTGCCTGGCTTTGGAGGACATGTGAGAAAATGGCTGTGACAGGCTGCAAGCCTGTTGTGTCACTGCAGCAGCAGCTGCTCAGCTGGGAAGGGTATTCTTATAAAACTGACATTTTAGGACAAAAAGGCAACTGTAGCAATAGCTGTGCAGCTCACGATGAAATGTAACTGCTGCAAAGACCACAAAAAACCACTTTTCTTAAGTGGAGGCTTGCCTCTCTCAGTTTATGTGTGCAAAAGAACAAGCCTGGTGGGTTAGACTTTGCTGGGTGAATTTTGAGTTTGTACACAAGTCTAGCATGACTTATTGCTGGCAATTCTAACGTGACAGTATGACTTTGAAATAGTAATGAGATCTTATAAAAGCCTTTATCTCTCATACTAAGAACAAGCAGAGTGAATATTTTTAAAAACTATTTCTTCAGAACAAAGTTACGTGTAATTTTTTTCAGTGTACTGAGTACTTGGTAATCCATATTTAGTTAACATCAGTGACCAGCTATTATAGTGATGGTATTATTAAAATGCATACTGTTTATTCTTTTGTGTGGTTCTCTCATTGATTCAATGAACTGATGTCGTTCTTGTACTTCTTGCTGCAGCATTGTTTTGAACAAGGAAAGATAATTAAACATTTTTCTACATTAAGCTCTTTGTTGTCTTTGTAAACCTTTGAAGAGTGGCAAAGAAAAATAGTTTCTTTATCACAAGTATACAATATTACTAAGTTCAGAAACATTTTTGCTTCTTACTATACTGGTAGGCAATACCACAGCTTTTGAAACTAACTGAATTTGCTATGGGGCTTAGTACACATTTTATTTGGGTGAGGTTGATTTAGTCTTTGCATTTTCATGGTTAGCTGAAAAATGGAGTTAAAGTATCCAATTAATATAAACAGTTGTTAGTTACATAGTTAACCTTTCAAAAGAATGTGCAACTGAAAATTAATATTGAGGTAAATTGGAGATTGTTTTCTCATGCTATATTTAACAGTACTTTAATATTTTTTCCTGCCTTAACAGTTTGTCGCAGCTGGGGATCACTTAGTTCACCACTGTCCTACTTGGCAATGGTAAGTAAAATTGAAAGAATTATAGAAAGCTGGCATCCCTGCCTGTGCTTTGACGTGTTTGCATTGGGTACAGCTATACAGTTTTCTCGTTTCAGAACAGTACATGGACTCTTAGAGTAGAACTTTTATGATGTCTCTGTATATAAGTCAGGCTGGGCTTGCTTACTGCTGTGTGGCAGTAGTTGAATGAGGATTTGTTTGGGGTTTTTTTGTTGTTGCTTTGTTTGTCTTTCTAAGGTTTTAGAGGCCATAAGTTGTTAAATACTTGAATGCTTTTCGTGCCTAGCTGCAGCAGCAGCAGCATGTCTCCCTGAATTTGTCCTGTTGATTGAAAAAGCAAAGACCATGTGCAACTGGAATTGCTTGGATTAGTTGTAAATAGTGTATTTTAGACAAGCATTTGTTAATTAAATATGTTCAAGTTGGCCTGCAGTAGAATGATTTGTGCAGTGCTTGTCCTTTGAAATCCCTTATGTATCCCATGTACATATGTTTTATGTACAATAAGGGTGCAAATAAGGTGCTTCCTCACATTCTACCACTGTCTTTCATTATGAAACTAATCAGTTCCTGAATGAGCATTGTCTGTGCAGTTGGTATCATCAAGGTCTTGGCTCTATATTGAGCCATGAATTGCTGAAGGAGGAATTATTATGCTTGAATCGTAGTTTCTTGCCCCTTTGCCATCTTCTTCATTGAAAATATGATGTTGAGTCTGCCCCATGTGCCAGATGTTTGGAATGGACTATTTAGAATGTTGCTCTTATTTCAAGCCAAAACCCATGAGAGGTGAAGGCAAATGCTTGAGTCCTGTGAAATTAAAAAAGATTACTTGAGCACTAGTGACTATGGACAGATTTTTGTATTTATAGAGGTCTATTTCTTGCCTTTTCTGAAGTTGCTTTCTTCAGACATTTGCGACTATGTTGTTGCTGATCCTAGAAAATTTTATATAGAATAGACTGTTCTGTCAACCCATCTTTACTTGGCCCTCTCAAGGTGAAAGTAGTTTTTGAGGCAGAAAATAGTTTTGATTCCAGACCAGTTTAGGGGCGGCCAAAGTTTTTAACCCCATGTCTATATCAAAGTCTGTGTATAGGGAAGAGTCAAGTCACAGCAAACAGATTCTTAGAGTAGGTCAAGAGGATTATATAAAATGTTCCTGTTACACGCTGAAAATAGAAGGGTTCTTTTGTTTGCAGATCATCAGATTCTCAAATGGTGCACTTCGTTTTACAGGGCTTCAGGAGAAGAACTAAAAGTCAAGGCTTATCTGCCAACAGACAAACAGTTTTTGGTAACTAAAAATGGTAAGGCTGAAGTTTAAATGTAAGTGTCTTTAGGACTGATGGCATGGTTGACTGTGCTATGTACTCTGCTGGTTGTCTGTATTGCTAAGGGAAGCAAATACCTTGCACTTTGGGTCCTCTGGCTTTGCAATATTGAAATTTTTCTTGCACTTCTAAAATCTTTTCCGTAGACCTCTTGCTAGTAATGTTTATAGGAATAATAGAGCTTGCCTTGATGGACTAAAAATGAAGTTTAAACATTATAAACCTTGCTGTGTTTCCTTTCTCCTGTCCTTCAACTCATATTTAGTGTCTAAAAGGAAAACGTGTTTGTTTTCCTCTTTCTTTTGCAATCTCAGGCTATTGAATAGTTCCCAAAATGTCTTTCACAGGGACACTGGTACTTCCAGTTCAGATATGTAATTAATGTCACTATCTCTGTCAATAGCAATCATATAAATACAATTTTAAATAAAGTTATATCAGCTTCAGAGTCAAAGTCGTGTATGTATATTACTTGTGGTGACTACCATTTTAATGGATAAGAAGGCTAACATCTTGGCACAACTATGAGGAAATCATTTTCTCAAAAGATCTTGTATGAAAATGTGTCAATGCCATTAGATGAACCTTTAGTACTGAGAACAGCCTGAGGAAATTTTTACCTGCAATGGGTTATATTTTGTGCTTGAATTTCACTTACTGGCTTTTGGAGCCTTACAACGCACTGTCGTGAAAATTACTACGGTAGTGGTGGACAGCCTTTCATAAGATGGTCCTGATGGTTGGATGGCCAAGTGATCTACTGGCTCTCTTTTCCTGCTGCTTCTGGGGTCTTCCTCATTGCTCTGATCCTTCTAGATCACATTTCAAAATAATGTGTTTCCTATTGACAGTGTCACATTGTCCTACCACCTGAGTAAAAGTTGTGGGGTATGGGTGAGGCTTGGAGCCCTCCTACCAACCTCATTTTGAAAGTCTTTGGAAGACTTCACTGTGACTTTCACACCCCTCTCCTCCTTCTCTGAAAGGTCAAACAGCAGTTTTCAAACTCTGCTGAATTTATTTCATGCAGCAGATCTGTTTTTCTCCACATTGGTAGAAAAGGAGCATTTTTACATAGTCCTTATTTATGCTGTTGGAAAATGTCTGGTTTGCCTTAATGACATTTACATTCTTTCTTTGACTGTTTTCTGAAAACTATCTGAATCTGTACTTGAATGGCTCTGTAACACTTATGACTGAAGTTACTCTAACACATTAATTCTAACCTTCTAAAATTCTAGATGTTAATTTAGAATTAAACATACCTAATATATTTCATAAATAGCCAATGCAAACTTTTTGCAGCGTTCTAAAGACAAATTAATTTGGAAAACTGATGCAAATCCAGGCAAAATTGTGCTTAAACCAAAAGTTGTTTAGCGGTGTGAACAAAAATAATAGATTGTCTCCAGTTGTTAGCAAATTAGAAATTAATTCATTTCTAATCCTTAAGACTTTGGGTGAAAGGGGTCTTGTGGGTAACAGAAGAATGAACCTTCAAGGCCACTGCAGTAGTTGTATTTTACATGAAATAAAACATCTGGTACAGCACATCAACATAATTTTGCAAGTTTATGCTTTTGCATTTGAAGTATAGGTTTAGGATTCCCTAAATAAGGATATATGAGAGACTGCCACATTTCAGAAGGCCTCGTGGGATAATTTCTTGCTCCAGTCTGGTTTTGTGTAAGACTGACTGCATTCATTTTGTTTTGCAATCTTTTGCAGTGCCGTGCTATAAAAGGTGTAAGCAGATGGAGTACTCAGATGAGCAGGAGGCAATTATAGAAGAAGATGATGGTGATGGGGGATGGGTGGACACTTTTCACAATGCAGGTACTCAAAGTCTTGCCTCAGGCTTTGCATTTGGTAATCTGATTTTCAGTTTCCACGCTCTGAAAGTAAAATTCTCCTTATATATAGATGACTGTGTATAGACTAATATCTAGTCTAGAAGAAGTAAGTTAAGCTGTCAGTTGATTGACACATGACTTCTCAACTGTTTAACTCTGTGGCTGTATATGCCTGAAACAGGCTACTTTTCAGAGGTGTTGGCAATAATTTCAGTATTCTCTCATTAAAGTTCTAGGAAGTTATTTTATCAAATGAGCTGTGTAATGACTCGTTCCTGAGTAAGGGAATCCTGTGAAGATAATGGTGGTTTAAATTATTTGAAGAATATGGAAATATTCCTTTATTTTTAAGTTAAGATTGCATGTGAAGCACGTTGAGATCTATATCTTAAGGATAACCTCAAGTGACTTAATTATTTTAGTGTTTCCCATTCTGTTGAATTGTCAGATTGAGCTGAAAGGAGGAATCATAATAAAATAGCTATCTTAGTATCTGAGGTAACTAGAGGAAGTGGGGGCATTACTAAAAAGAAAGAAAATATTATTAAGTAGAGAGATGTGTGGGAGATGACGCTTTTTCATCATAAGTCGTTAGATAAACTTGTATTGATAAAGAAGTCTAAAAATTACTGCCTACATGAATCTATCTCACTGGCTTTTCTCGCAGCCTCATATAAATCCTTTTGCTCTTTTCTAAGAATTGGAAATTATGTTAGTTTTATTCTCGTTGCTTGATGTTCTATAATGAGTTAATAAAATTCTCTCCTTCATTGATGTTTTCTCCACCATTTCCAAACCCAGAAGGTACTCCTCTCAGTTTTTACTTTCTTTGGTGTAAGTTTTCTGCTGTAATATGGAAAAAGTTCTCTGAATAGTTCAACCGGCGTGGGGAGAAAAAGGGTGGGAGATGATGCCTTCTGTTTCTCTGGACATACAGTTTTCATCGTTGGTGGTTCTTAAACGCATCACAGTTCATAATTGAACACCCCACACCAAAGAAATGGTTTGGAATATCTTTGTCATGTCCTTGAATTAAAGATGTAGTCTCCATCCCTGCTGTGAATAGGCTTCTCTGCCAAGTTTTTCTTTTTAGGGTTGACTGGTTTGGGCACTGTGCTGTGGTAGCACAACTGTAACACTCTGTCTACACCAGGCCAGGTCTCCAAACGCTGTCAAATGAGATAAAAACAAAACCTGTTTCCACCCATCTGTATAGATGTCTTTGGTAGTACCACTTGTGGTAGGAAAAAATGTGTTCAGATGGTCATGCAGGCACTGGAAATATATTATTTCCAAGCAGCATTCAGCTGGCATTTCTGATCTTTAAATAGTTATTTCTGAGGAGCAGGTATGTGATTCCAGGTTCATTCTCCACAATCATGGAACTTACTTTCAGTTAAAGAGTTAATTAGATAAATTTACTCTGTCAAAGCAGAATTTTGGCATGTATCCCAAAAAGTACTGGGTGAGAGCTGCAGTAAAACTATAAAGCTAATGGGGAGGAACTCAAGAGTAGGTCACGACTGGGATTTGGGATGGTTTTTACTCTCACTTCCTCTTAGCTAAAAGCATCGAGTGTTCTCCTACATTGTGCTTTGTCATTGCTTTCAGGATACGCAGAAATACTCAAAAATGCATGCCTTTCTCATGAAGTTGAGATCCATTATTGTGATGGGAGTGCCTATCCTGAACTCAAAAGTACCTTAAAATCAAAGTCCAAATATGCAGTATTTCATCAATAAATGTTGTATGACATGCCACGGCTGTGCTGTGGTGCTCCGTGTTACTGGGGTGGTTTGCTTATGGGTGTCCAGCACCAAGCACGTTACCAATACCAAATGAACAACCTTCTAAATAACAAAATTGTTGTGAGAGGTAACTTGGAAAGATGGTATGCTGCTTTCTGAAATCTTTGCACCCTCTTTCTATTCTGTTCTCTGATAGAGGAACAAGCTTTTTTAACACTGACTTCTTGTTCAATTAACAGGTATAGTGGGTGCAACAGAAGCAGTTAAGGAGATCACACTAGACAGTAAGGTACTTGTTTCTTAATTTTCTTGTTGCTTTATTACAGGACCTAAAGGTAATAGAAGTTTTAGCTGTAGCAATCTAGTTTTCCCTGTGAAAGATTAAAATGTACTTTGTCACTAGTTGTCTTGCAGATATACATTGACCTTCATAGACCGTGGTATTAGTCTGCAGGCATGTGCACATATGCATTATAAGCATGTGCATTTCCTTATTACTGTGTTTACTGAGGCATTTGTCTTTTTAGAATATCCTTAGGCAGGCTTCTACAAACTGAAAATGAAGTTCTGTTTACACTGATACAGCACATTTGCACTTCAAGAAACTAATGTTAGGAGATCCAGTGTAAAGAAATTTTATATGGAAAAATAGCGTAGGGATATAAAGTATTTCTTTGTAATCTTTAACCACTGCAAGCAGCATTTTAACACATTCTGGTTTATAAGTACTAAAACTGTTAAAAGCTATACATCTTACAAAGTCATCAGTTTCTGCATGTGTTTCCAAAAAGTCACTGCAGCAGGAGCAAAATCTGAAATTGAAGTCCTCAGGAAACTGAGAATGGTTGAAAGTACTTGAAATGAGAATGTACTGGCTAACATGTTTAAGAAACATGAAGAGGGTCACAGACACAAAATGCTTTTAAAGATGAGTTGGTTGTTAAAGTGGAATTCTGTCTGTGTGCTAGAAGAGTTTGTTAAACCATCCAAGCACTAGGCTTTGGATTCTAAAAATTAGAGGGAAAGAAAATGGACTGCCCAGTGCCACCACACAATTGTAAACAGCTCAAAAATGCTATTGATATGATGAACTGTGAAGTATGTGTATGTCAGGTGAGACTGTGCTAAATGTAGGAAAAATACCGCTTTTTTACGAGTCAGTAACATAAGGATGAAAGAGACACTCTAAAGAATAGCTAAACTTGATCACTGTTTCTGCAAAACACAATACTTGCAGAATGTTACCATGATTCATAGCTGCTGTTGTGTGTTTTGAATTGGATTTCACTTCTAATCTGTTGTATGTAAAAGAAACTTGCTTGCTTGGACCATGGGTCTAACTTTTTTCTGCTAATGTTGTGTTTGACAACGCACGTCGTAACTCTAGTTTCTTACTGGCCGTGGTGTTTCCTGTTTTTTAAATGAAAAAAACAGCCACCTGATGCTTGCAATTAGAGCAGCTTCTAATTATAATACTTATTTTGAGTATTCTCCTAAAGCCTTCTTGAAACCTGTGTAAATTGAGACCTCTGCCTTCTGAATTTCACCAGAGTTGTCTGTTGGATTCAAATGCTATGCAAAGCCCCAAAGAAAAAGTTGCCTTTGGGCTTGTGCTGTATTGATTTCTGTTGAACTATGTTTCCTTGGACTATGATATCAAAATGTCGTCTCTTTTGGGACTTCCCTGTGTTTTAAAAACAATTATGAAACTGGACAAGGCTCGTTTGTGGAAATGGATGACACTTTTAGTCATATGATTTAGTTTTATGTATTTGGGCAAGGAGCAGGGAATTGGACTTAATCATCCTTATGAGTCCCTTCCTTGAGATATTTTATGATAACTGCTGCACAGCTGGACTTGGGTAAGGACTTACAAAATCTTAACCTACATGTTTAATCTTAGCTGTTAAGTTTCATTTGCGGCAGGTGGGTCTTTTAACTGTTTAACACCATGTTCACAGTCTTTAAAGCAGTGTTTTCAATTTAACTTCTTAAGGATAATTTAAAAATACCAGAGTGTTCAGCATCTTGTGAAGATGATGATGAGGAAGATGAAGGAGAAGCTGCAGACATGGAAGGTATTTCCTTAAATTGGGTGGGACATGCTTTATTTCAGGCCTTTAAGTAAAGCAGTACACTCTAAGAATCACTCTTTATTTTCATGGAATGCATGCTGGAACATTCAGCAGGCATATGCTCTTTAACATCTTTTGTATGGTCTTATTGATGCATGTTTACTGTGACTTGTGTGCCAAAACCTGTATGAATGTGAGTGACTGGGAAGTTAATCTGTGTAGCAGAACAGATCCAAGCAAGTATAAATTAGGGATTTAGCACAGCTTCCTTTCAGCTTCATACCTACATTTAAACTCAATCTGCCTATATAAAACCACTGATGGATTGCTCATTACCTACTTACTGTAGTCTTGGTCAAACTTTTATGAAAAAAGGAATAGTCTGGTTTGGGGATTGGGAAGTCTATATAAATAAAACTTTTTTAGATACATGTAGATTTTTTTAAAGGAGTTGTTTATGAATGACAAATATGATGACTAGCTACAAGCTGAACACAGAATTTTATGGGTCTTCTTTTCAGAGTATGAAGAAAGTGGGCTATTGGAGACAGATGATGTGAGTGAACAGTTCTCTATCTTGTCTGTTACAGTATAAGCACAAGCAAATGAATGAAATAACAAACTTAGTAGTGGGATTACTGAGCCTGGTTTCTTGTGGATTTGTCTCCAGACAACCTACTGCAATAACCTAAACCCTTGGGTTCTCAAAGATTCTGATTACAGAAATTTTGGTTGGTTTGCTAATCCGTTTTGCTCTGCTCACACAGTGCTGTATTCATGAGAAGTAAAAAATACAGTGGTTGTTCTTGAGATTTACACATGGAGGATGAGTGGCTTGTCGGTTCAGTAGATTGCACTAGTGCATCAGACTGTCATGAGAGAAAACAGGGCATCATTATTTGTGGTACTATCCTAAGGTCTTCATGAACCCGCATAAACTGAGACCTCTTCCTTCTGAATTTCGTTGGAATTGTCTGTTACTTATGAAAGAAGGTAGGGGGAGGTAACAAGGTAGTTGCATACTTCCTTAAGAAATCAGACCTTTTTTGAAAAGTAAAAAACGCCACGAAAAATAAAACCAAAAAATACTTGGTGGGAGAGAAACCGATACTCGTAATTTAAAGATAAAAACAAATCCCAAAAGCCTAGGGTTTTTTTAATGCTCACTTAAGAACATTAATAAAAGTTCTACAGCTTTACGTAACTACTTGGGATGGGAAAGGAGAGAACCCAAACAAGACTATACTAATCTTATCATTTTTATCTTGAAACAGGCAACACTTGACACAAGACAGATTGTAGAAGCTAACAAAGCTAAAGTTGATGTTGGAGGGGAAGATGCTATTCTACAGACTAGAACCTATGACCTCTACATCACTTATGACAAATATTACCAAACTCCAAGGCTCTGGTTATTTGGATATGATGAGGTATAGCTCAGTTGGGGTTTCTTCCCTACTCCTGTAAAATAAGAGTCACTGTGTCTAATAGCAAGGCTATTTTGTTGCTTATTCACAGTAGAAATTTAAAGGAAAGAATGGAGAGAAAGCCATTAAACAGGCTTGTAGGCAGGACTTATGGTACTTGCAGGAAGTAGGAACAATTTATATGAAAATTGCACTTGGTAACTGAGCACATTTTGGAAGGAAGCAAATTGTGCTCTGTCATTGGAGTTTCTGTTAGCACTGCAGAGCTGGTAATAACCCCAGTAAACTCAGTCAAATAAGCACATATGTGTTTCCATCATCTTCAGAGGGGAAGGATTAGATAAATCATTCTTCCCTTTAATGACTAAATTTCTAAAGTTAAAGTTGGTTAGAGCTTACAGCTCAAATGCCTAGGTGGGAACCTAGCTGCTTGTCAAACATATTGACTTTATCATTCACTTGGTATATTAAGAAGAAAAAGCTGTGAAGCACTAGTTCTATAGGATATGGATTTTGTGTAGCCTCAGAACTGTTGAATTTAAGGTGCTTATAATTTATGGTGCATCACCTGTTAATGATGTTAGAAAAGAGCAAGATTTTTTGTTATTAATGCTTTTGTTTTCCTGTTCTTTTTCCTCTGTAGCAACGGCAGCCTTTAACAGTAGAGCACATGTATGAAGATATTAGTCAAGATCACGTCAAGAAAACAGTGACCATTGAAAACCATCCTCATCTTCCTCCACCTCCCATGTGCTCAGTTCATCCATGCAGGTAAATCTTTGTTTCTGGCCTGGTTCAGCAGGCAGACACAAAGCGCTTCAGTGCGCTTGTTAAGGATTTTGGTCAGGTTTTCTGGACATCCTCCACAGTTGGCTGCCGGCTCAGTTAGTTTCTTAGGCAGTATGAGGGGAAGAGTTCAGCAATTCTCAGAATTCATTCCGGTGCTCACTGCAGCGTGTTCAGCAGTTAGCGCTGTCTTCTCTCTGATCGACTTGCTTTTACTCAGCTTCCCTACAGACTCCAGAAGATGGCAGACTACTAGAACTCTATGAAATAAAGTTCTGTCCTTTCGTCTGTTTTTTGGGGAGGGTAGAAGTATAATGTATACTTTGGCAGCAGAAAAAGCTATTTGAACACGAGATAACAATTTGTTTTATGTTAACTATCTTCTGCTCCCCCAGAAGTCCTTGAAATTTTGCACTTATAAATAGAGATCCTCCGATTGCCACACAAACAAAACACACCTGTGTTTTTAGCGTGTTTTCTGTTGAATTTTCCACATTTCTCACCAAAGACAGAGGGAGCCTCTAGTTTGACTTGCTGAACAGGTATTTTTTCCTAGGTCTCTGAAAGGTGCATTCTGTCTTAGCTATAGGCTCTAGCATCCTTTTAGGTGTCTTAGTGATACAGAGCCAATATGTTAAACAGTGTATTCCTTAGATTCTTGACAGTATTAAGTTCTTGGAGATACGAGTTTGGACTTTTATCTCATTTTAAAAAAAGACACCCTTTGTAATATTGCTTTTTTAAAAAAAAAAAAGTTCAGAATGCCCCTTTAAGTCTTTTAATTTCTTTTGACTTAAAGAAACACAACAGGGATCTTTATCACTAGCTGAAGTGTCAAATAATCAGCTTGTTGTTGACAAACTTATGGTAGTTTTTGCTGACTCAAAGCCATTTTGTGATCCTCAGTTTTGAGAAGGGTATACCATTCTTTTGAGAGAGCAAGGGAACTTTGTGAGAAGTATTTTATGGCTACTTTTGATCTTATTATGAGGATATATATTCATGGCCTTAGTAAAGTTTGTGCTTTCTGGAAACCCGTGCTAGTAAGCTGGTTGGGGAGAAGCTTCTGTTGATGGATGCAGGCTGGGAGGGCACTCTCAGAAGAAACATAATAACCATATATTTGGGCATGACTGCCCTCACGGCCTGGGTGGAAGTGTGGGTTTTATATCGGCCTGTGGCCTCTGCTTAACTTCACTGACATCTTTGCAGAGTAAGAACCAATGTAATGTTAATCTGTGAATTTGGATTGAGTCTCTTCTCGTGTGAGCGCTCTGTGGTCATGTTTTCGCTTCTTCCCCCGAAGCCAGTGAAGTGCCAGTTCCTTTGTTATGTAATCCACATCTACGCTTGAAGGACTGGTTTGCATCATGAGCCTTGTTTCAATTTTAAGAAAGAGTTGATTTATAATGAAGTGAGACAGATTTGTTGCTAATCTTAAGTATGGAGGAAACATTGTGTCTACTTCTTCTCATAAGCAATCTAGTTGACCAGCAACTGCTTAACATTTGAAAGATTGAATAAGTAATCTTGAGACTGTGAAGAAAGAGGCCAACAGTGTATCCAAAATGAAGGTTTTAAGTATACGTTCTCTTACTCTCCAAGCGAGCTATTCAAATTTTTTGATTTGGTAAGGCTAACAGCTAAGAAAGTCTGGGTTTCTGGGGTAAAAAATAATAGCTGAAACTATTGTTTTTAATTCAGCTAGGAAATACCAGTGTTTAGCTACCACTGTTGCTTCCCATCATGTTACAAGAGTTGTGTAATGTAGGATATTTGTGTGATACTAAACTAACTTTTTTCTTGTGACGTGAATATCCTCATGTCATGCGTCAGAGAAAGGAAAGAAACGGCAGTCGGCTGCTGTTGTCAGCTGCTTGAGATTGCTTCTATTTTAAGTAGTTAGTTAAAATTGTTCATCTAGCAGCTCTTCTGTAAGTTGTATTTCTTGTCAGCATTTTTATGGTACTGAGAGGAACATAGTCAACTTCCTCATTAATTGATGTAAGCTGCTTTAATCACAAATCTCAGCTTTTTATGTGGGTGTTGCAAAGGGACTATTAAACAAGTTAACTACTAAACAAACTTAGAATTTAACCATAATTATTTGCACTGATTCCGAGGGCTTATTTTTCTCCATTTCAGACTAAATGGTGATAGCCTTCTCAACTGTTTTTCCTTCTTATGTACTCTAAAAATCTGCAAGGAAGTGACTAGAGGCAACTGTAAGGAGCAGTGAATCTTGGCAGTGATCTACTGTTAGCAGAGCAGATCTTATTGCTAACTATTGTGGATTCTGAGATGTTACTCCTAATGATGACTTTTTTTGATTTTTACATACCTTCTGTCTCATTATGTGTGAACAGTTACAGGCACCGAATCAAATTCATAGGTAATGTTTTTCTTGAAAGTACACTGTCCTAAAATGTCTTTCATTTTACCCTCTGCTATGGAAGCTTTAGTTGTTGTCCACTACACTGAAAGTCCTGTCAAAGGCCTTTTATCTCTGAACTGGAGCGGGAGGTAGTGGGAGGCTGTGGGAATGAATAATTTCTGGTGTTATGGGGTTTTTTCCCACATATGTCAGGAAAGCTTTTATTTTTTACGTTTACTTTCTGGTGGTATGTATTTCCCTTCCATACCTGTGCTGAATTTCAATGTGAAGTTAAAAACAAATGTTTTAACTGGCAGCTTTGGACAATCCTTAATCTATGGTTTAAACTGAATATAAATTTATTTTCAGTAGGAACAGTAGCATTGCTGACTTGGAATATGAATAATAACTCCTTTATGTTACTTGAACCACCTCAAGAATTGGCTGATATACCACAAAGTAAATTAGGTGATTTTAATATGTGTTTTAAATGTGTACTCTATTTCATAACTCAAGTGATCTACAAACAGGTCCTGGAATGAACAATGAAGAGCACATAGTGTATTTAGTCATCTGGAGTTAAGAGTTATTTCTGGGGAACTTTTATTCAGAAGTTTAAAAAAAAAAAATCTAGATAACAGGATATTTTAGATCACATTTCTTCAAAAATTATTTCTTTCCATTGTGTACATATTCCATATTAATTCCTCCAAGTTTTCTTATAGGAGGAAACTGAAAGCAAGAAACAAGCTTTACAAAGTTTATAAAGCACCTGCAAAGCTTTTCATGAATGACTGTATGACAGTAAGAATGACCCTTACTGTGGCCACTATAGAATTCCAGATATCTGACTAGTCCTTAGAACACGTCATTAAAATATATGAATTGAGCCAATATGCTCTTAGAGACTTGTAATACCTTCAGGGTGACCTGCATTCTGTGCCATCAGAAAAAAAATAGTCCACAGTTATGGATAAGGTCAAAACTTTAGTTTTGGCAGTGGCCAAGTTCCTATATAGAAGCAACTGGCCTTGGCACCTGAAAGGGCATGTGTTCCACACGGACATCGTGGGGATCCAGGGTTGGAATCCACTGTGAGGATTAGTTGATTTGCAAAGATCAAGAGCAAATGACAAATGCTGACCTTTAGTATTTCCCCAGACTTGCATGTTCCTGTTTACAGCGTGCCCTGGTAACTTTGCAACAGCTTCCTTCCTTGTTCGCAGTCGCTGGCAGCACGATTAACTGCAGAGTAACTACTAAGTGCCAGCTGCTGGTGGGCTGTTTAGATTGATGTACTGATATCAAAGCATGGTCAGAAAGTTATGCAAACTCTGCTTACCGCTCAGCTTGTCAGTCAACACGTAGGTTGTTTTAGGATGGGCATTTCAGACTGCTGCTGCTCACTAACCTGCAGTGCTGTGTACGTGCTGATGTCCATGGCCCTGTATGACATCACTGATTAAGATTGCCTAAGGAACCAATCATGTATTTAAAACAAAGTTGAAGTATAGGTAGAAGAAAGATTAGTTACACTACGTGGGAGTTTGTGTTACAAGTATACAAATGAAACATAAATACAGTAGTTTTCCCCTCTGACTTGGTATGTTCTTCAAGCCCTGGTTTATGGGGTGTAAGAACTGAACACAAGACCATTGCAAATTGTACCTGGTCATTAAAAGATTTGAAATCTTCATCATTACAGATATTCAAAACCAGATCAGATAAGGTCCTGAGCAATTTGTTCTAGTTTGCTGCTTGTTGAGCAAGGAGGGTCAGACTAGATGAAGACTGTGTCTTCCAACCTTAGGTATTCTGTAATTTCCTTTTATATTCCCGGGACTGGGTTTGTATATAGATATTGTGTGTTGCATAGTAGGTTGGGTATGTAACTGATGAGAATGTAAAAACTTAGTGACCTGAGGAAATGTTTATCCTCCTCTGTAATGCTTTACAATAACAGAGTCACGAGAGAGAATAAACTACCTTAGAAACTGTTGATTTGTCATAGAACCCAAGTTACTGCCAGAGAAAATCTTCATACCCTAAAACAGTCCTAGAGCAACAGTTCAGAATTTATGCAGGGTTGGTTTAACCTGCCTAGGAAACTATGACTTGTTTTAGTGTTTGAAACCTCATAAGCTTTACAAATTTAAGAGTGCAGCAGAGGCAGCCAAGAATGTTGCAGCAGTTTCTAGGTATTTTCTTCAGGAGGAATCTGGGAACTTCTGGTGGCTCCCTGCTGGTCAGGATTACCTTCTGGGAGCTTACCTGGTGGCTTTTTTGGAATTTAGCAGTTAAAAATCATACTAGTGTCAAGCAGTATATATTGGCTCTCATTATGGCACTCAGGCTCCATTGTGGCATAGAACATTTTTTACTGTCCTTGTAAGAAGTTTTAAAAATAATGTTACATTCATCACTTAATGTTATCTTTCAGTTACTTTTGGGATTTTATTTTCTCAGTAAACTGAAAATTTCCTCTTGCTGCTTCTGAAACTAACAGTCCACAATTATTTGATTTGCAGAGAACCTAATCTTACTGACTGGAAGAGGGTATTACTTTTTCCTTACAATATTTTCTGATCTGTTTTTCAGGCATGCAGAAGTCATGAAGAAAATAATTGAGACTGTTGCAGAAGGTGGGGGAGAACTTGGAGTTCATATGTATCCTTTTTCGTTACTACACCGATTCTGGGAGATTTCTCCAGTGTAAGGAGTTGTCACCTCAAGATTCCTAAACTGGAATGCAATTGTTTGTGAAAGCAGTGAACAACTGCTTGGGGTGGCACTTACTAGAGTTCTCGGATGAGCTCTGTTGTACAGACTCTCTTAGGTAGCTGGGGGGCCGGGAGTGGTGTATGGCAGGAGCAATGGGGAAAGTAGGTAGGATTGAAGGGACAGAATTGAGCCCTTGTTTGTAGGGATGTGAGGGAGGTAGCTGTGAGCATGAAACAGAGATCCCAGTGTAGGAGGGTGAGGCTGGAGATTCACAGACTCCATCTGGACTGTAATCACTCCTTTGTAGAGTTTTGTATTAGCTTTGAGTCTGAAAATCATTTCTGAAAGATGTAGAGGTCCCATTATTCTCTATTCTACATGTGAGCAGTAACTTGGTAAAACATTTAGCTGACAAAAAGGCAATGAAAATTACTGAAACCATTCTGAACATCAATATCAAATGCTTCACAATTAGAATTTTCTTTTAGCGAGCTGACTCATCTTAGTTATGCTTTGTAGTAAATGATACTGGGCTTTCTGACTGAAGTAACCTTTATGTTAGAAGCAAGTGTGTCCTTTCAGAATAGTGTTCCTTGCTGCTATAAGGCAAGCAAGGAGGAATTACTGAGCAGCTGTAGGTCCCGAACTGGTAAAATTCTCATTTACTGTGTAAGTTGAGACTTGCTCAATTTGTGCAGCAAACAACTGAAACTGAACTGGAAAATAACTATCTGGCAAGGTCCTTCAAGTCCCCTACTCCTCAATAGTACAAATAGCTTATTTTCAAGGTTTTGATTACGGTTTTTTGTTATTACTTAACAAATGGAGGCATTTTTAATGTGCAATTTCTCTCCTCATTATCATGTAGCTTGAGTTTGTGAAGAAATGGTCCATGAGACTGGAACACCAAAATAGTAGGGTTTACTTACATCCAGTACCAATGCAACTTACTAGTCAGTTGAAAGTAGTGATTTATTTTAATTATTCAGTTCCCTGGCTGCCTCATTCCCTCATGGACAGACACTTTAGGTTATAATTATCCAACATATTCCAGACTGCAAAGTCAGGACCAACATGCATTTGAAGGTGATATATACAAGGGAACTCTCCTCTCCAAAGGCAGACTGCTCATCTTAGTAAGGCTCATCTCTGCACTCATTAACAGGAAGGACCTCTTTCAAAGGATGGTTCAGAACAGGAAAACAGATTTCTTTTTCTGAGCCACTGAAACACTGAGGAGGATCCTGCTTTGTCTGCCACTTCAGGAGGGTAGCTAGGGATCAGCCTTGCTGGGTGGAATTCACCTTGGCATTTGTTTACAAATACTAAGTATGTGAATAACGTTGTAAATTGTGTGGTGTCTGCAAGATTTATTGAAAATAACTCCTGGTTCCCTCTCGTAAGTTTAAACAGGAAGATCTGTATATTTGGTCAAGCATCTGATGTCATTACCAGAATTCTGCTGTATAATTTCCCTGTCTCTAACTGCATAGTTGTTAGGTGTTATTTTCCTATTAGCAAGAGATACAGTTGAGCTGATCGCTGAATGTCAGTTCTGCTTTGTTTTACAGGATTTCTGGCTACTGTATGTTTTCCTTAATATGAACTCAGGTACCTTCTTATTTTCTTGAAATTTGTACAGGCGGTCATTCCAACAATAGAATATGACTACACAAGGCACTTTACAATGTAACTAAAATAAGAGATGTACTCCTCTAATTATAAAATCTTTTTTTAAATAACCCATCCATGTGACTTACACAACATTATACACAATTTCTGTAACTAATCTTTTATCAACTTGATGCATTAAAATAAAATGTTCCATTACCAGCCTTTTTAATAAAAATCTTTGTGTGTAATATAAATAAATCACGTTCATTCCGATAGAGACGCTGCACTAAGAAGTGGGATTTTTTTTTTCCTCCATAATTCCTTCAATTTCCTTTCATCAGAAAACTATTTTTGTGTATGTTAGAAACTGAAACTACTTTTATAGTAGAAGGCTAATACTTTTAGCTTCATTGCTGATTCCCAAAAATGTGAATTTTATCTTACCACTCACAACATACT
>VXAY01001349.1:431042-479944 GCA_013399855.1 Oxyruncus cristatus
CTCCCCCCTATTTAAATTAGCTTGAGAGTTATGTGGGTTTGTTCCCTGGCTATGAATGATAATGTTTCCTCTAGCTGGAGGAGGATTTTGATAGCTGAAAAAAATGATTGATTGTCTTGTTAGGAAAGTTTGAGTACATCTTAAGCTAAAATAACTGTAACTAACCAATCTTTGGAAGGTGGGTTAGATTTACACTTGAGCAAGACTAGTGTTTAGAGATGGAATATTTTGGGAGACAAAGCAGGAATATTCGTATGTAGTCTGTTCGTCTTCTAATAAAGACAAGAACAGTCTTATTGACAAAATTACAGCTTGAGGGTAAAGGGAGAAGGTTGCAGTGGCAGAGCAAGGTTCAATCTTGATTATTTGTCTGCCTCACCTGCACTAATTGGCAGTCTAATAGCATGGTTTCCTCTTTGGAGTAAACATAAAGAGAGTTATTTATGAATTCAGATATTGCAGATGCATCCAGGCTTCAGCAGCCACTTTCTGCTCCGTAAAATGTAAGGGGTTTATTAAAGAAAATGGGAGGATAGGACCATCATCTCTCACTATATGTATGTGTATATATTTGTAGTCATTAGGTTCACTTAAACTGGCTTTTAGGACAGCATCTTTGTCTCCCAAACATCTTGCATTCTGCAAGGCAATCAGAAGTTTGGTGTCTGCAGCAGGCTGAACTGGCTGTTGGGTAGGAGGTTTGGTCCCTGTCCTGGCACAACTGGTCCCTGTTTTGTCTGTCCTCTCTACTATGCTCTTACTTACATGAGACCCTGTAATCAGTCCCATGTTCTATGCTGAAATTGGCTTTCCTCTTTTGATATCTATCTTCACTTCCTCTTTTTTGGACTATATCTTAGGCAATATCTATGTAAGTGAGCTGAAACCTGTCAAAACTTAACCACACCCACTGAGTCATGCCATAGGATTTTTCCTATCAGACTAATGTCAACGACATTTTGGGCTCTCTGGAAACTAAGGAAGTAGCTGTCCTCCACCCAATAAAGAGGGGAATTTGGAGGGGAGCAAAGAGAGGGAGTAGGGCTTAAAATAACCAATAATGATGTATATTTTTTTCCTTTACTGTGTCAGAATCTTTTGAATCATCCTTCTCCCTAAAAGGTCTCTATTCTTCTTTAGGAAAGTGAATTAGTTTCACCAGTCTCCAATAAGTTATCAGATATCACATTCTTCCTTGTCAGGCTGTTGATGGAAGTAAGTGGTGTGATTTTTTATTTTTCTTTTAAGATAAAGTATGAACCAATGAAGGCCTTTTTCTCTGACCCAAGCAGAACAAGAGAGGCACAGCAGAACTGAAGAGAACTAGCTGATGGCTTCCATCAGCACCATGATATTTAATGCCTGTTGGCATTCTTAGCACAGAAATGTCTGGTGTCACAAAACCCAAAGCTTGGTGACTCGTATGTGGTGCTCTGCTTGGCTGCATTTCAAAATGGCTGTACCTGAGCAAGCAAATTTGACCTGGGTACACTTGCAGCAGTTGTGCTGTACCTTAGTCCTCCTCTTCTTTTGGGACTAGTACTTAAAATTCCTGATAGAACTTAAGATTGCTGCTGTAGGAACTACTGTACACATACGCAAACATAGTAGTAAACCTCAGTTTTAGCTTCTGTCAAATCCTACGTGGTCATTAATGGTCTGAATTTTGTCTCTGCATCAGAATAGCTTTTGAGAAGTTCTGCTGTGCTGGAGTCCACTTTCCTACTGCACATCTTACAGCTCTTGTGGCTCTTTATTTGCCTTCTAGATCTCTATCTCTTGATCTTGGACTTTGAGTACATTCCCCTTTACAGGTGCTGCATGCAGCAAAGATGTGGGTGAAATTTTGATTGTACTGAATCTGAAAGTTACGCACAAGGAATGTGTTATGGTGCAAAGGGGGTAACCTCACAGAAGTGTAAAATAATAACCATCACAAGCTCTATGGTCAAACTTCAGATACCCAGTCCTTAATTTGCATGAAATGCTTTTAAAATACCGAAAAATACTTGCTTACGATAAAAAATAAGTGTAGAAAGGAAAAAAACCAAAATAACAAAGCAGTAACTTCCAAGCAATCTGGGGTAAGTTCAGTCCTGTATTTAGTCTTCTAAAAGTCTAATTGAAGTCTAAGCTATAAATAATGGAGGGTGAAAATACTGTTTAAACAAACGGTAATTTCAACTTTGTCCTTCTGTGGCTGCATTTTTACATACGGGAAAATGGAGCTTGTTTAACCAGCTTGTTTAACAAAGAGCCTGAGCCACTGCTGGAGAACTAGACTGCCCTGAATTTGTCTGTGTGGTGAAGTCTGTAGGGACAGATAAAATTTACTGTCTTATGCTAAAAGCTTACTGATTTCATGTTTCAGAAAGAAACACACCTACCTGCTTTTCTATTGGAAAATAATCTTCTCTGCTACTAACTTAGTAGACTTCAAACACTTCTAACATTTGAAAAAAAAAACACAAACAAAAAAAAACAAACAAACAAAAAAAAAAAAAAAAACAAAGCTGGATGTAGAAAATTCAACTGTATGAAAGAAGAAAAATTTAATTTGTCCAGAATATCGTACCTATTGTTGGAAGTGGGTATGTATACAACTTGATAAGAGGCTCTCTTTTTGTTTTTGATTATCCAGTTTCATTTGCAGCAAGGATTTATGATAAAAAGATGCAAAGCTTCCTAGTTGCAAACTGTTGCACTGATATCCTTACTGTTGTTATTCTCCCAGCTGAATATGCTGCTAGAGTGACTTAGCATGAGGGCAGCTGCTCCTGTGTTGCATATCAGCTGTAAGCCTGGGCAAATACAGAAATCTCTTAGTAAAGAAGACAAACTGGAACACAGAGAACACAAACATTGAATAGGAGCAAAATTCTTTGTTGAGCCCAACTGGAAATTTTCTGGTGAAAATTAAACGCACAGAAGGGAAAAAAAAATATTTTATTTGGGTAAGCCCAAAGTTTTGAACCACACATCATTAATGCAGTTTTTGAAGAGAGGAAGCTAGTGTATCCTCTTCTCTTTTTGTCCCTTAAAAGGATTTTTTTTCATGAGCCAATGGTCTTAGATGACTTTGTTAAAGCACTGAAATTACGTTTTATAGTACTTAGAAAATAATCATATTTCTTTGAAACTGCATTGAATTCAGCATTTCTGTGCAATTAGTTTTGAGTCCTGCTAAATAATTGGTTTTGGCTAACACTGACTGGAGAAACACTCAGTTCTAATAAAGGACACGTGCTTTTCTCCTAGGGAAAAATATGGGTTTAAAACTTGTGAATGTATTTAGGTTTAAATCAGCATGATTACCTGTCTTCTGAACCCTTTAACCCCAGGGAAATATGAAACACCCTTCTGGGTTCTTACTGCCTTGTGGTGTGTTTGTGAACACAGAAGTCACACAGCCTGCCTTCCCTTAACAGAATATGTTGTTGTGAGGGCTGTCACCAAAACACATACACATCTTCCTGTTGTATAAATTGTTATCTGAAAGAAAGCCGAAGTTTCTCTGCCATCTTTTCTTTTTGCCTGCTTGTGTAGTTTTTGGCATGGCACACCTTCTTTAAACTTCTAAAATGAGCTGTTTCACAGATTAACCTTTCTTGGCTTTAGTGCCTCCTTGCAGAAGTGAAGATACTCATCTGATGGTTTCTGTTCCCAGTTCTGCCTGGAAGATTTGGTAAGTGCCCCCTCTGTCTTTTACCTACTTCAGAAGCTCGTGTTCACTGCTGATCAATAATTAACTCCTTGTTTGCCCATGAAATCTGTCCACTCTGCAGTAAACAAAGTGTGCTCGCTGGACCACTGTGCATTGATTTGTGTGTTTGGATGAGAGACAGAGAGAGATCTCTGCTAAGGCATTATTAGCAACCCATTCCAGAATTGTTTTACAACCTTTTCTTCCCTCTCTGTATGATCTCTAGCTCCCTCTTCATCACTGTAAATACAGTTGTGAAAACTGATGGCAGCCATCAGGATATGAGTGCCTGCTGGCACTTAAGATTGTGTTTGTGATGAAGTAGAACCAAGTTGGTTGTGGGTCATAACGTATAATTTGCAGAAAGCTGCATATCACTAGTCTACAACACTTTGGAAAGCTCTGTTTCTGATTGCTCAGGTTCAGCCTAGGCTGTTCTGGGTGAAAAACTGGCGATGCCAGTTAATTTTACAGGTCTGCTTTAGAGCAAGACTGTGAGCATACTCTTTTAGTATGTTTTCACATGTAACATAACAAGAATCAAGATTATAATTACTAGGTGTCAGAACAGTAATCTCACCCAGTTAGAAGACGCAGACCTACATTTACTGTTAAAAGGTATTGCTTATGCTTCTCTTTCCATGCTTTGTTTTCATTTGGCATTTCTGTACATCCCAAAAGTACTGCTTTGTTTTGGGAACAGCATTGCTCATTGTGCTGCAGAGAGTGTCTTGCCAGCCTGGACGAGACCCACACATCCTCTGTGCATGGCTTTTGATGACACGATCTTTTGATGTTGCTGGTGAAATGTAATTTGCATTTGAACATGTGGGTAGGCAATGAGGATAAAATATGAAGTTTGCAACATGTGCAAGGTCATGAAGTAGAAGAAAAGGTAACAGCTAAGTATATGAGTAGCCAATAAAATTGCATTGTCTTGGAAGGCTTCAGCCTGAAGAACGTCTTCTGTAGTCACTTGTCCTGTGACTAACAGTGTTAGCTTGCAGGTAACCAATGCTCACTAAACAAATTATATGTATGTATTAGACTTTCACCACATCAGACAGAGGATATAATTGCAGATATTAGAAATAGGTGGAAGGGAACGAAGTCTTTGGATTATTAATAATGATTTTCAGAACACTGTGAAACTTCCTAAAGCCTAGAGACAATGTGATGTAGTAGCTTAAACAAAAGAAAAAAAAAAAAACACGAGGCTGACCCAAATGATTTCAGTCAGCTCAATTTCACATTGATACTAGGAGCATAGGAAGAGGAGAAAATAAGCAAGTAGCCAATATTGGACTGCTTGTTCTTAAAGCGTTAAAGAAGGGTAATACATGGTAATCAATGTAGCTTAATTTAATCTAATTTTATACTGTTCTTTAAAACTGTCAATATTATCATCCACCCATAAAAAAGTAATTCCTTTTACCTTTAGATTGGTACTGCATTATTCATTGAAGAAGCAATTTTAAATAAAACTCCCAAATTCATCAAAATTGATAAAAGAGAAAAAACTAATTGATGTCATTTTTAATGATGCCCAGCTCTCAGACACAAAGCCAGGGAGATTAAACAGGTATTCTGGATATTAATTTTTAGCCTGCAATATTTTAGCTTTTTATTACAGGGCAGAATTATTAGAAATCTACTTATAATGGAAATTTCAAATGCAAACACTTAGTTCATTAAACAGAATCACAGGAAGACTTGCTTAAAATGAAAAATGTACCACCATGTCTGTAGTCTTAGTCTGTCTAAGTGATCATAATTGCTTTCAGGTTTAAGCATGAAATGACCCAGAAGTTTGGTAGAGAGCATTTAGCTATTTGTCTTGATAATTTTTTTTTTTTCCCAACCATCTTCCCTATTTCTTCTAAGGCCATATAGTACCATATAGTTTGGATAGAATTAACCAAGCTGCCAGTTAGGCCACTCTGCTATTAAACCATATATCAAGAGTTGGTCAGGTTTTCTTTAGAAGTACTCTGAGTAAATGTTGTCCTTTTTTTCTAGTTCTGGAGTAGAGCTATTTTGATTTGAGGGTTTAGGTAATTTTTTCATGAAAACATTAGCAAAACATTATTGAAGAAGTTGTTTTCATCTTCTGTCCATGAAAAAAATAGATAGGGATTTTTATTTTTTTGAGTAATTGAGCATGCAGGAAAGATGATCAACAACTTTCTTGTTTTGACAAACTTCTCGGCACTGGCAAAAGCAGGGAAACATTTTTTGTGACATCAGTGATTAGCTTACCAAAAGGTATTTTCCTAATGATTTCTCATTAGATAAATGTCAGCAGACCGCAGTCAAGACTAGATGAAAAATCTGCAGGCTGACCTGTCAGCTGCCACTGAGAAACCCAATCATTACCCATTACCTGAGGTATTTGGGAGTGTAGTGGGAACCAGACTGAAGCTGACAACATGTTTGGAAAGGTTATTGGCTTGCTGTTATGAATATGCAGTGCATGGTGATCTGAACTGGATTTAGTTCTGCACCCACTTCTAGTTCCCACACCTAATGCCTCAGCATTTTGCTTTTAAACTGCGAATTATTCCTTAGGAAGTGTAGCATTTACCTGGGAAATTTCCATCAGTGCCAGCCATGTGCTGGGTTTCTGTTTTCTGGGAAGATAGAAAATGTGCCCCCCTTCTTCCTAGCCATGCAAGTCAAACATCCTGTAATTGAAGTAATCCAAATAATTGTCTTCTGCCTCTGATATCCTGCTGCTTCAGTACACAGTGACCCAACCACAGTCTGTAGTGGGGCTGAAGCTGCTCCTCCTTGGTGCTTGTCCCTTGCTGAAGGTGATGTGGAGGAGGGGAAGGAAGGTAGTTTAAACAGTTTTTTATCTCTGTTGGATCCCTGTCAGTAAGGGGAGGAGGAGGTGAAGAGCAATGACCTGAGCGTAGCAAATGCTGTTACCCTCTTGCATCATAATTATTTCATTTCTGAGGGGAAGTTAGAAGCAGCAACAGCAATAAAAGCAGCAGTTTCTGCCTTGTCCTCCAGAGCAGCATCAACAGGCATCTGTACCATGACACTGCACTGCATGGGTCTGTTTCTCTTGCTTGTGCTGGGTTCGTGGTGGCCAGACTCAGAGAAACATGTGGCGGGAGCTGTGAAGGTCAGGGAGCACTATATTGCTGCTCAGATCATTAGCTGGACCTACAAACTGGAATCTGAGGAAAAGTCCAGGTAACAGAGTACAGGATAAGAAGGATGAAACTAGTCCTCCCTTGTGACTGAAAAGTGGTTTGTGTCTCCTGTCTCCTATAGAATTGTAGAGTCCAGGAGGACTTTAGAGCCTGATGTGTTGATTTCAGAGGAACTTGGTTGACTTTAAACAGCATGATCTGAACTAGAGCCAGTGAAGTATTCAAAGCTCCTTTTTATTTGCTTCATTAGTGGATAGAATTATTTTTATATTTTCAGAGTGCTTTTGTTAAATATGTTCCAGGGCTTGCTTTTATCATCTTCTGCGTAGGTCAATGCTTGTTGTTCATGGTTTTCTAAGGTATTTATTTTATGGATTTTGAGCAGTGTTAAGTGGAGCCATGGTTTGTAAGATTTCAAAAATTTTCAGGTTTTAGAATTTGCTGAAGGAATAAATATGTTCCAGTTTGGATACTGTCACTTTCACTTCAGTCAGAGCCTGATGAACTTTGGAACTAGCTATGTTGTTTCTGAGTTGTTCAGTAGTTTTGTGAAATGTACATCCTGAGTTCTGCCAAGTAAAGGATCAAGCATTGCTACACTTTTTTTTAAGCGAAACTACTAATTTCATTTTTTTCAGACAGCATTGCAGAATGGCCAGCCTACCTGCATACACCAATCAAGCATATAAAATATGTTATTTGTTTTACCGCTATTATCCTTAGGATTATAAACACTGCAAGTGCAATGCA
Organism: Oxyruncus cristatus; assembly: GCA_013399855.1. Taxonomy (NCBI): domain Eukaryota; kingdom Metazoa; phylum Chordata; class Aves; order Passeriformes; family Cotingidae; genus Oxyruncus; species Oxyruncus cristatus. Next base: position 438,660 of record VXAY01001349.1, read on the forward strand.
ACAGATCACAGAATGTGGATGTAATTTAGAGTTCTGCTTAAATTAGGCAAAAAAATTATTAAAAATTAAATATTAAAATTAATTAAAAATTACTTGTTCTCCTACATTGAAAGTGTATGAAAGCTGCTTTTCTTTTGTATATATATTGATGAATTACTTGTTTTCCTTATTTTTTCTTTTGTAATTTTTTTCTTCTAAACACATATTGCATTTTGAGATAATATGGAAAAGATATTTCCAGTGCAGACTGTGACTTTATAACTATTCTTTTTCTCAAGACTTAATTAAAACAAAGTTTCTGTGATTTCTAAAACCCCACTTGGAAATTAAATACAGCTGGCATAAGCATAATGTCAAACTGGCAAGACAGAAGAAAACAGAATTTAAATGTAGCAACGTGAAGCCAAATGTCATTTAAGTATTGACATGGGCATGTGAATTTACAAGTTAAAACTTCATTCTCTTCTGCACTGGGTGCATCAGTGTAAGCATCAACTGCTGTTTCATTAAATGTCACATTATGGATAGACTTTTCATGCAGTACAGATTCACAAGAATGTCTCAAACCTCAGTTGAAGTACACTGGGATAACTCAGGAATATTTCATACACAAAGCCTATTGAGTTATCTGTCATAAGTATTTAGAGCAAGTCCCATCCCAGATGAGTCTAATGAATTTTGTAGAGCTTATAGAAATTTAACTTAAAAACAAAACAAACAAACAAAAAATCCCCCACCAACCTCCCCCCAAAAAACCCAGTACAAAGGTACTCACTGAGAAAAAGCTAATGGCTTGGATTCCAAAGGCACTGGGATATGTAACTTGTGCTGATTTCAGTACAAACTGAATGTCTAAATACAGTGTAGGAATCTGATACTTTGCTGCTTTTAGTTCTGAATAACTGAAGAGAGGCTGAAAAGAAAATGGATTCTTCCTGAACTATTTCCTTAGTTTTCTGATCATACAGACTAGAAGGATACCTAACTTCACTGAGTGTCAGTCTTACCTTAACAAACCAGTAGAGGTTTGTTACCGTGTAAGTGATATTTATAAGACACTTCAGAGCAAAGTGAAAATGTATTATTCTTTGCATGCAGTGTTGCTGCTGCAGTTCCTAAAAGTCATGTAACTATGCTTGCAGTCTGAGATTTCTGAAGTGTTAGTGAGCTATGTATTTTGTTCCTTCTAGCTGTACAACTAGCACTGATAAATTTCCTCTTTCACCCCTTGGTCTTATGTGCATATCCTGTTGAACATTGCCACGTTAGGGCAGCACTTGTCAATGTAGGTTATGGATCAGGTCCTTCTCTTTAAACAGTTAAAACAACATTTTATCACTTGACTAACAAGCGGGAAATGAATTGAAACAAGACCTGCTTCTGCCTGATTCTCCTGTTGCAAGCGAGTGTCACAGAGGAATTTACAGAAGATCTCTCAAAAAGAGATCTCCCCCTTATGGACCCTGGATGTCACTGAAGTGAACTCTCTGTGGTATCTCTGCTCAGCCTCTCCATGCTTGAGCAGACCATCAGCTCCCTACTGTCAAATGTGACTGAAAGGGCATTACAAAGAAAGAAAGTGGAATTACGGTTGGATTCAGTCATCATACATACTGGAATAACCAACAAATGTGGAAGGCTGTTATCCCTCCAGCCATCTTCTCATCATTATTTCCATTACAAAAGTGTTGTGTGCTGCTTTCCTTCTGTTTGCCTGAATATTTTCTAAGAAAACATTTTGTGGTCTACTGGGTGCCAAATCATTTACGTAACAAGACTAAGGGCACTTGCAGTGTTTCTCATTTTCTATCTTGCTGTGAGATCCTTAGTTGTTGTCAAAGAACAATTTTGTGCTTGCCTCCAAGGTCATTGCTGTGACAGGAGCTTGCTATCAGTGCTGTTATAGAATCCTTCTGATGAATCTTAAAGTGCAAGCATGGGGCTGAGTGAAAAGAAATTCAGGTTTCTTTCACTGTGTTTTGTCAGATGCTTTCTAGTTTAAGCATGGTCGAGACATCTTCTTCTCTGTCTTGGACAAAACAAAGACATCTTCATCCCAGAATCAAGAAGACCTACAGAAACCACCAGCAAAATCAGGGGTGAACTGTGCTAGGTACTGTAATTGAATGTCCCACATGAAATGATCTACCTCAGGAACATCACAGATTTAATAGAGTAAGAGGGAAGAAGACACTACAAAGAGTTAGACTGTGTCGTTTGCCTTCAGCAAAATGTGCAAGTGATTAAATGTAATTCCAGGGTTCGTTTTCTGAGAATATCCATTCAACAGCAATGCCATGTCTTAGAATATTTGCCCTTTCAATTTTATTTTTTTTCTAACTTTTGGTTACAGATTGGAACACTCAGATCCTGTGTTTAAGAAAATTTCTTACAGAGAATATGAAGGGGATTTTAAAAGAGAAAAACCAGTGAATACACTTGCAGGTAAACAGGAAGGAGATGTTCTGAGTATTTTTGTTTGTTGTTTGTTTAAGTGAGGTTGAATTTTTGTGTCTGCTGTTTGCACATAAACCAAATAAGCACAGAGGATGAGGTCTCCAAACTGCACGAGGCTTTTAAAGGCCATAGAGAGGCTGGACTCTCAGAGGTTGTGGCTGTCTGCAAATTAATTGCTGTGTACAAAGTTGTTCCCTTTGTTTTCAACATCTGATGAGACTTTCCACATGCATTTAGATTTGTGTGGCACTGTCACAGTGGTGTCACTATAAATTCACATGGAAAGAGCCCAAGTCCTGAGGCTAAATATATTTCTGATAGATCAGTGGAAAGGAAAAAGTATAAGGATGAGTGTGAAAGATGTCCCCTTGCCTTTGTGTCTGTTACTGCTTGCAGATGCTTTAAGTGGATGGAGGCAAGTTCTCATACTTATGCCATACATAAGTATGGTGCTTGTGTTCTGGTACTTAGGCAGAATGCTTATGTAGTCTGTCTGGGTTTCATATTAATAGATAAAGTAATTTCAGATGTTACATGTTCAGATTTAGATTTCAAAGTAAATGTAAGGTTGGTGACATGAAATTATGACAAGTTGCCCTGAAAGACCTCGTCTATGATCTGATTCCTTTCAGTTTTGTTTGTTCTCCTGTGTTTTTCAAATCTGCTTCTTCCTAATTTACAAAATAGTTTACAAGAAAAGAGCCTAATAAGCCAAAAGTTGTCATTGCAGTTTCATCCACTGCTTATTTTTGCAACACGGGGAGTAGGGATAAAAACTCCTCTTGGAACCTTTTGTAGGAAATGCCTCAAGAAATTTGCAACATGGATCTGATTATTTATTTGGATAACATTTTGGGATAGAAAGATCTTTTTGTTCTGTGACTTCTGGCATTAAGAGTGCTACTCAGAGAAATGTGCTTGAATGCCCTTCTCTAAAAACTGTAAAATGTCTGTCTTCCCAAAACTGTTTAATTAAACTGTATGTGAAGAAAAGCTAGAAATTTCTAATGAACCTCAACATGAATCTTTTGATAATTTTTTTGTATTTGGAAATAACTTCTCCCCTCAGACTATTATTTCTTGTGATTTTTAACTGCAAAATTACAAGATACACAATTTATAACATTTCTGGCTATGAGCTGCAGGATTTAAATCCCCATATGCCTTTTTATGGGTAAATCTTCATTTCAGTGGTATTACATTCTCTGTATTAATTTTGCAACTTGTACTTTGAGAGCTGATATTTCCTAATATCAGGAAGGAGATAATATCAGGAAAAATATCAGGGGGAGAGAATTCTTTGTTGCACTAAACATACTGCTTTGCTCATATTTTCCTCTGTTTTGAATAACTACAGGACTTCTGGGACCAACTCTGCGTGCTGAAGTGGGAGATACTCTAGTAGTTCACCTTAAAAATATGGCTGACAAGCCAGTCAGTATCCATCCCCAAGGCCTAGTTTACAGCAAAAATGAAGAAGGTAAATGCTCTAAAAACTCTGTGTTTTGTTCATTTACTTGTAGAGTCCTGCATGAAATATTGAGAGAGGTCCAGACTGATGTTTGAGAACACAAATATGTGTTGATCCTGGCTTGAAACTTCACATCCATTGTTAGCTCCTTTCTTGTTCATCAGTGCATTATTAGAGTCTAATAATACACTGCCTAGGAATATTAGTGTCTAGGAATATTATTATCACGTGACATGAGCAGTTTCCTGACCAGCTGCCTGTGTGTTAACACTGTTCCACACAATCGCAGAGTGGTTGAGGTTGGAAGGTACTTCTGGTGCTCATCAGGTCCAACCCCATGCAATAGCAAAATACTTTATTTTGGGACATGTAAACTCTTAAATACAGGTCTTAAAACCTTTTCCAAATCCCTTTCAATAGTATACATCAAGGAATTATTGGTAAAGGAATTTAACAGTGCTGATCATGCTGCTGTGATACTCAGCATTTAATGCTCAGCTTTATGGTGTTTTGTTCCTGGAACGCTCATGAGATTTGCAAAAAGAGATCATAAACTATGACTAAGTTGACAGTAAAATGTCTGCACCAGCACAAAGTGAGTTTGACTGCTCATGCTTCTTGGATTGCCCTGCCCTGGGTACTGAGGCAGAGCTCTGACGAGCAGTTTACAAATTTTTTCAAGGCTTTGTTTGCTACATGGGTACAAAAAGAGTTTTGCAACCCCATCTCATGGAGTTGAACAAAACATCTAATGGGAAGTGATAGGCGGTTCAGTGTGACTTATTTATTAATCAGTGCACCTTTTGCACCTAGGATTTTGATTCTCTGGCTCCCCTTTGTCATATTGCAGATCTGCTGGATATGGCAGGAACAGATATGAGCCATTACTGCTCATTGTCTGGAAATGCAGTGTACGACAGGCCTAAGGCAGCAAGGCAATGCCAGCCCCCACGGTGGCTTTATGACAGTTAGGAAGGTGACAAAGCAAGCAGCATTCCTCTGCAGAGCATCAGTGGGCAGAGGCTGAAGCTTCATGCCATCCTAGGCCTAGTCAGACTAAGGAAGAGCCCAACCTTTTGACAGTTATGACAGTTCTAGGAAACCTTTAATCTGTAAGAAACAGGATGGTGGAATAGCTACTCTCCCTGTGTACTCTCCCCAGTGTGAGTGGAATCGTGAGTTATCTGTTTGAAGCTGAAGTATCACATAGGCAAGAAACAAAGCTTTTGGAACTGATTGTAGGAGGATATTCCAGCTGTTCAATTGCTCTTTGTCTTCATGCCACCCTACCGACTCTGTTCTCGGCAGGCTCCCTGTATGATGACAGAACATCATCTGCAGAAAAACGAGATGACGCTGTACTTCCAGGCCAGGTCTACGCATATGTGTGGGATATACCAGAAGAAGTTGGTCCAAGAGAAGCTGACCTTCCTTGTCTTACTTATGCTTATTATTCTCATGTGAACATGGCAATGGATTTTAACTCTGGTCTGATTGGAGCACTGCTTATCTGTAAGAAAGGTAATGAAATGCTTTAAGACTACTATGAGGGAATACAGCTTCATTGCTTACCAAAGTTAAGCTTGTATGATATTGAGGGAAGATACATTTATTTTCATTTTCACATCTTTACATTCAGTGTAAAATAAATGGGTTTAAACATCATTCTTTTAGAGGTTAAAGTTTTTAAATGCCAGCTTTCATGCAGTTCCATCCTATAATTATAGGATGGAACTGCAGAGAGCATTATTAAATAGATACATTTGCCTGTACTTGTTGTATTTGCAGTCCCTTAACTGCTAAATATATGACCTCAAATTGTATAGATAGTGTATATATATATAATATATACTTTTTAAAACTTAATTCAAAATGGTTCAGCCACTTCAGAGAATAAGCCAAGAAATAATAATTTTATCCATGTTTTTTAAAGGCTATCTGATCAAGAACCTGGAGCATTCTCTCTTCTGTAACAAGGGCTTAAAATTGCAGAGCAGTGTGTCTTTTGCTAGTCATTTGAAGATATGGACAAATTTGAACAGATTATAAGTCTTAAAATTGTTTTTGCATGCAATCAAAGACTTTAGATTTTAGCAGTCTGAACCACTGAATTCCATCTCCACTAATTAGAACTGGTGTCTTGTAGGATTGTAGGATTTGTAAATATATGGTAGATACATACCACTGGTTTCAGGGACTTCTGAAACAGTATGCCATTGTGTAAGCTACTTAAACTTCTTGCTGGTCCCTTAAGTTGTAAGTCTTTCCAAGTTATATATCCTTGTTGTAGTGAAAGAGCTGTGAGTTATCTGGCTTGATCCTCTTCCTGCAGTTTGAATCAAAAATTTTGTGTAGACTGTAGACTGCATGGACTTGGACCTCGAAGCTTTCCTGAAAGTAAACATCAAGCTGGTTTGGTGTGGGCTTGCACAAGAACACTCTCTTGACTGATAGATACCCGTTTAATTGCAGAACACACCTACTTATGTCACCTCAAAGGAGTGGCACTGCTATTACTTATCTTCCTCCTTATTTTTTTTTCTTTTGAGGATTGGTGCTTGTAGAATTATCTAGGATTTGTTATTTTCCTAATTTCTTAGGGTTTCCTTCTCAGGCTTCTCGAATTCATGCATATATTGTGGGCTTCAGCTGGTTATGAATTTGAATGGATTGGGGTGACCACTACATTTAAGACAATTTGACCATATCTTTCCAGCTACAGCAAAGACAAATAGCTCACTATGCACATTTTTAACGTTTCTGAACACGGTTGCTTTGACTGGGCCCTTTGTATGGCAGGTGTGCAATATATCTGTGTGTTTGGTTTGCCTGGTATGGAGGTAATTTTCTTCACAGCAGCTCATATGGTGCTGTGTTTTGGATTTGTGGCTAAATAGGATGGATAATATACCCACCCATGCTAGAGCTATTGCTCAGCAGAGCTTTCACATTGTCAAGGCTTTCTCTTTTTCCGGCTCAGACCTCCCCACTTAGTTGGCTGGGGGTGGACAAGAGGTTGAGAGGGGACCCGTCTGGACAAATGAACCAAATTGGCCAAAGGGGTATTTTCTACCATGCAGCATCATTCTCCAATAAAAACTGGAGGTAGAGGAAGAAGCAGCAACGTGGGGAGAATGGGGGGTGTTGACTTGTTGGCTTCCAGGGGGGCTGTTCCTGAGATACTGGCTGGGCATCGATCAGCTTGTGGGAGATGATGAGTGATTTCTTCGGTGTTGCTTGTTTTCTTCCCCTTTTTCCTTCACCTTTGAACTATCTTTATTGACCCATGAGTTTTCTAATTTTTTTTCTTCCTGTTTTCTCTCCTGGCCTGTTGGGGACAGGAAGGCATTGAAATGGCTCTGTGTGTGTTTGGCTCCTTATTGGTGTCAACTCACAACAGCTGGACACATTAAGAGCAGCATAGGTGGTGAAAGTTATAAGAAGTGGACTTTTGAGTTAAAGCACTGCCTGGATGTTCTTTGCATGACAAGTAAATAAATTCCTCTCTTGATCTGAGACTTCTTTTGTGAAAGAAAACAGGACTTTGTAGCCTCTCATACATAAAAGGGATTGTATTAAAGATAATTGTTTCCGCTGCCTCTTTTCCTAAGTAGAATAATCAACAAGTTCCCAAATTTTTAGTCCCAGGAGTCCAGAGGGACCAGATTATGTACTGAAAGTAGGAAATGGAAGTTTTTGATGTGAGCAATCTACAGAAAGAATCAATAAAAGTACACCAGTTCTGTGTGACATGTCCAGAATGAATTATGCTTCTTGATAGAAATTGCATCTGTATCACAAAAACAACTGGACAATTTCTTGTACCTGATCCATTTCAGCAGTATCTGTCTAAGTCTTTTGTATGTAAATGTTGTTTGCTGAGTTTTAAGCTTTTTAAAGGCGCCAATGACCTCAGCGTAGTTCTTGTAAAGGTACTGTTCACACTTCTGGTGACTCTGCCATTCGTTCTTCCCTGTGCCTCACAGACTCAAAAGGGAGGGCAGCACCTGATCAGGAACAGAAGGTGTTTGGCATTCCCACTCATTATGGCAATCCCTGCAACACGTTGCCAGAATTGACTGACACAATTCATTGCATGGTGTTTATCTCTTCTGGAATATTAAACACTTTTGATTTTGTGGTTACCCAGCCCCAAAAGTACTTTCAGAAATAAAATCATGTTATGAGTGTTCTCAAAGCCTTATTTTTGTCCGGCTCTACCAGTACATGGTAACAGGGGAATAAGCTATTAAATATACATGGATGTGAAAACTGCTTTACTTCTGCTTCAAATTGAAACCTGTTGTTTCTCCTTCATAGGAAGCCTAAATGAGGATGGGTCACAGAAACGTTTTGACAGGGAGTATGTACTGATGTTTGGTGTGTTTGATGAAAACAAGAGTTGGCAAAGATCAGCATCAGTCAAGTACACAATTAATGGCTATACTGATGGAACATTACCAGGTACTGTTCAGGCTTGTGTGGAATGAAATTAACATTGATGAACATTGATTATTACCTTTATTTGCTTTTCATGCATGTGAATAGGAATGTGAAAAAATGGTAGAAAAAGGCTGTAGCCTTTTTTAGAATGTGTCTGTGAGCATCTAAATTCTAGAAGAAAAACTGTGTTGCTGGAAGGAAGTCATGCCAAATTGCTGATAGGAACAATAAGATTACCTCTTCTAAGTATTCTGCTTGAAAAACAGGATTATTAACTCTAAAAAGAAATTAAACTCCCTCAATTTTTTCCTCAGCTGATGGGGAGAGAGTAATGTGGTTAAATGAACTGTTTGTTTTACGGCATATAAAACATACTAGGTGAAGAATTTCCTGGAAGTGGAAAGTCAGTTACCAGTAAGTGAGAAGACTAGGAAAGTGGTAATGGGGCTATTTTATTGCTAGTGTTTTTCCCTCGTTCTCCTAAGGAACTACTTTCATATCTCTCTCCCTTCCATTAAGCAAATACAAAAGGCTGTCTCGAGTGGGTTTTTTAAGCCAATATTGGTTAGAGTAGTTACTGCCACTAGATACCATGTCATTCTTTAGCTTGGATCCTTGCTTTGTTCATCTCCTTCCCTGCCCTACTCCTCCCCTCACCCCCCAAACACAGACAGATCAGCTTTCCAAAAGAGGGCACTGGTTTTTTTCCCTTTTGTGCCACCTAACTGTAAGACAGGTTGTCACTTGCAGGTCAGATGTAAACACCTATCTTCCATTGACATGCAACATTTTGGTATCTGTTCCATTTACAGCCTTCTCAAACTTCATCTTGTTGCAAACACTGATTCCAGGAGTCAGATTTCTTTTTTTTTCTTTAATGTTTTGAGTAAAGATTCACTTCAAACTTAGTGTGCATAGGGAGCTTGAAGGATTTTCCTGTATTCTGAACCCTATTCTCGTGTCTCTTTCAGATTTAGAGGCTTGTGCTTATGACAACATTAGTTGGCATTTGATAGGAATGAGTTCCAAACCAGAAATTTTCTCCATTCATATCAATGGCCAGTCCATGGAGCAAAGACATCGCCGAGTTTCTACCATTAACCTGGTGGGAGGAGCATCAACCACAGTAAACATGACAGTGAGTGAGGAAGGAAGGTGGCTCATATCTTCTCTTGTCCAAAAGCACCTGCAAGGCAAGCAAACATCTATTTATTAGGCACCTGTAGAGTTGTCCTTCTATTGTTTATGTCCCAAATAGTTTCTACTGTTTTGCAACAGTACAGTTAATCTGTTTCAGGGAGTTTTGTAATTTCACTAAGAAGGCACTGGAGAACAGGGCATTTTGTTGAAATTAAAAATGCGTGATAAACTAAAAGACTTTTACATGCAGCTTTACTGCTGTGTGCAGGTCACAGAGCAAAAGTGAATCAATACTCCAGCGTCTAAGTCTCTGTGAGCTGTTCAGATAAGCACTATTATAAAATTAGTAAGGAATCACCTGTTTTCTGAGAAACTTGAGTAATTTCAGCTAAGGGCAACTCAATCTGATGAAAATATTTGCTGTTCATCATCTGAAAGTGGTATCTTGAGTGTTTTAAAATATGAGAGAAATGTCTGTCTTATAAGAGCTGAAGGTATGTTTGGGGTAGGGGGGATACAGGAAAAGTAGCTTTTGGGCCCAAAGAGATGGCAGTCAGATGAACAAAGGCTTGCTGGCAGCCTTAGCTAAAGGCATGAGAAACACAGTTGGAGTGATAAGAGCTCATCAAATGGGAAATCACTGTGGTACTGTTTCTTCTCAATTAGCTGGAATGCATGGTTACCTCACTGTAAGAGACTGTGGGGACAAAGAGGTGAAGAAGAGTCACCTCTCCTATAAAGAACATCTTATGGTCAAAAACTGGGAATATTTCATTGCTGCAGAAGAAGTTACTTGGGATTACGCCCCAACTATTCCAGCCAGCCTTGATAGGTAAAGTAATACTTTGTCAAAATAATATGGAATATTAACATGAAATCACAGGATAATTCAGGTTGGAGAGGGCCTCTGGGGATCCAATGGCAAAGTTGGATCCAGTTGCACAGGACCTTATCCAGTTGCATTTTCATTGTCTCCAAGCACAGAGCACAATCTCAGCTTTTCTTTTCACCTTTGCAACCTCACAGTGAAAGAGTTTTTCCTTATATCTAATCAGCCTTTCTCATGTTGCACCTTGTGTCCATTGTGTCTTATCTCTTAGCTATGCACCTCGGAGAAGAGTCTGATCCTGCTTTCTCTATTTGATAGTTGAAGATAAAAATAAGATGCTCCCATAGCTATGTCTTCGCACAACTGAATAAATCTGGATTTTGCTTGTATGTCAAGTGCTCTCTCTCTCTGATCACCATAGGGGCCTTCCACTGGACTGTCACCAGTGTGAATGACTGTCTTAGCTGAGGAGCCCAAAAGGGGACATCTCCTTCTGTCTCTCAAAGGGAGCCCAAAACAGGAATACGACTCCAGGAGTTGTCCAAAGTAGCATATCAGCCTATTTTCTAAAATACTTTTTAACATGAATTCTGCTGAAATAAACAATCCTTGAGAGGAAGGGAAAGGGAGGGAGGGAGGGAATATTTCTGGAGATTAAAAGTTTTTAGAAGTTCAGTGCAATGAAGTGTTTAGAGACCGGGAGAAAGAGATAGCTCTCTATAAATGACCTTTGCATGGCATCAGTGTAGATGTAGAAGTCATAATAAGTAAGCATATTGGGCTATTTTGTTCAGCTTAGGATAAATAGGAGGAATCCTGTAACATACATAATGTTTTAGTATACAGTGCTACCAGTGCACTATAAGGTTAAATTTGCAGTCTGTCAATTCCTCAGTGCTGTTGGGGTCTTTACAAATCTTTACAAGCTGATATTCATAAGAACCTTTAAGGATCACGCAGAACAAGACAAATTCCTTATTCTGTAACGGTTATAGTCTCATATAACTCCTTAGAAATATAGTGTTCACGTAATTTCTCCTCCTTTGGCATGATTTGCTTCCCTTATTTGCTCTTGGACTTCATGGAACAAACTTTTGTATCTTTTCTTCTAGTCACACAGTTACTTAACCACTTCAGTGCTCTGATTTTTCCTCAGAAAATTACTAAACAGAATTTATCCCTGTTCAGTAACCTTTTTTGGAGTGCAAGTCATGATGAACATGTTACTCTGTGTAACTTCCCAGTATTTATCCTAGTTTTGCTCTCAGCATTAAAAATTTTAATGTTTTAAGCCTCAGTGTAACACTTCTTACTGTATAGTGCTTGACTAGCATTAAGATTATCTGTTCCTATTTCACCTGGAGTCTTTGCTACTGTAAGCAAATTGTTTATTTTTTCTATGCTCAACTATACCTTTGTAAAATGAGAACAGTAATTTCTGTTGTCTTACCTGGAAAATGTACCTGCTGTTTCAGTTTGTTTCTTTCTTGCATGTATACCCTGTTAAATTAAATGTAAACTCTGATACTAATTGGTCATATATGATACTAAAGCACAAGTAATGGTCCAAGATGCTTACCTAATTTAGGTTAGAATTTGGGGTGAAGAGTGTTAGGTCAGTTTAGGGTTTGGATTTTTTTTCAAGCAGTGAAGCTTCTACCAGTTACTTGAGTACTAATTTTGTATTCTAAAAGATGTCACTATTCAAGTTTTGTTAATCATTTGTCTTTCCCTTTATTTTTAAGACACTATAAAACACAGCACCTGGACAACTTCTCAAATCTCATAGGTAAAAGGTATAAAAAGGCTATTTTTAGGCAATACACTGATGCCACCTTCACAAAACGTCTGGAAAATCCCCGCCCCAAGGAAACTGGAATCTTGGGCCCTGTTATCAGAGCTCAAATTAATGACAAAGTCAAAGTAAGTAACATAAATGCAGAGATTATTTATACTATAGCATAATTTTCATTGGGGCAGAGATACAAAAGAACCAGTTAGATTTGTCTTGTTTGTCAAAAACAGCTAATGTTGTAAATATTTGCCCTATTAAAAGATATGATCACAAGTGACAGTGTTTAGCTTGCATTTTTTGGCATTCCCTCTATAGTTTCCATGTTTGTGCTTTATTTCATAACATAAACATGCTTCATTCACACTCTTTGTAAAATATACGTTGACGTTGGTCCAAAATGGGAAAAAAGCAAAACCTGGGTAGACTTATGGGGGGATTTGTATGTGAGGCCAAACTTCAGGAGTCCCTCATTTATTATGTTGATTTTTTTTTTCTGGCTGCTTTAGACAATGGTACCCCATTTCCAAATGTTCTTTCATGAAGTTATACTATGAAACTACAAAACATTTGCATTACCAGCTTCTGCTGCTCTCACATCCACTTGTCTTTCTGTTGTCACCTAATGATGCATCACAAATTCCTGTGACCTTTCATTTCCATAATTTCCACCGCGACTCTGTGACTCTGAATTTCAGTTTTGTTGTTTGGTTATTTTTCTTTTTTTTTTTTTTTCCCCTCCTGTTTTCAAGAATAGACGGAATATTTTGCCTTTTCCTTACATATCCACATTGGATCTTGGAACTGGGGACAAGATTTGGTTTTAAATTTGTTTTCTCCCATATTGAAGGTTATTAAGAGCTTTAGTCAATAACTTCATAATTCCAGAGATAGTGTGTGCCTGGTAAGTGGAAGAATAAGTGTTCCTTTTAGATCTTCCAGAGACCAGGTGTAAGCAGCTGAACTTCACTCAGTGGGCTCTATGACGTCTAGAAGCAGGGCACTAGCATCATTTAGACTGTGGGTTTATACTATAACACAATATTTAATACTTCCCTTTGCCTTTCTGGCACTTTCTGGGCTGAAAGCAGGCAAATTCTACCATAGTGGAAACTTTGTTATGTATTCAGACAAGGATTTATTGAATACTAATTTTTTTTTTTTGCCTATTAATATAGATTGTATTCAAAAATAAGGCCAGTCGACCCTACAGCATTTACTTCCATGGAGTGACACTTTCAAAGAATGCGGAAGGAGCTGATTATCCTCTGAACCACACAAGTAAAAAATTTGTGAAATATATTTTGCCTCTCACTAACTGTTGTGGATGGTTTCGTTGCTTTGAAGGAGGTGCTGTGTCTAGGAATGTACATGACTGGGAGACCTCAGTTCTGTGCTCTGCCTCTGCTTACCTGTTGTGTTTCCTTATAGAGAGACCAAGGTATTATCTGCAAAGCAGATACAAATACCCTTTTTTGGTGTCTTAGTTTTCTGTTGTTTGTGATCTTAGAGAGGGACAAAATTTAGTTATCTCAAGGCAACTTGAAATGGCTTAACTGCATCTAGAAAGGTGCAGCTTGATATTAAGATCTTGCTCTCAGTTTGTGTCATTATTGTTCTCTTTCTCTGTTTTTCCCTAGGTAATGGCACCCAGAGTAGAGGAGTTGAGCCAGGGAAGACGTACACTTACGAATGGAAAATCTCTAAAACAGACCAACCCACTGCACAGGATGCTCAATGTATTACAAGGCTGTATCACAGTGCTGTAAATATTGAGAGAGATATAGCCTCTGGGCTGATTGGCCCACTGCTGATTTGCAAAAGTGAAGCACTGACACAGAAGGGTGTGCAGGTAACATGTTCGGCAACCTCTGAGAGAAAGATTTGGCTCAAATAATGGTATTTGATCTACAGTGAATTTGGTTTTGCTTCCCTTAGAGAATTGTTCTGTAAAGAACAATTAAACCGATAGGTTCCTGAAGAAATCACTCAAAGAAATAGTCCTCTAACTGTCCACTGCAGTAGAGGAATTATATTTTTCTTAGCAAGAGCAGCATATCAGCAAAAGGTCAGCCTGACTTGAAAGTCTATTTCTAGACTTGATAATAAATTTTCCTGAGGCTATTATATGTTCATACTCCAAAGACATTCAGATCAGACCTGGTCCCTTTCTGTAACAGATATAACTCAACAGCATCTGACAATCTCAGGCATCAATTAATCCAGAACCACCCAAACAGCATGGGAGAGTTTTGAGAGAGTGGTCCTCTTTGCCATTCATCAAAATCTTGCTTGGCAAAGACTTCAGCACCACTTGGGAGAAAAAAAAAAATTCAAAAGCGTATGTTCAGGTCAAATCAGAAGTCTGGTGTTCTTACAAGGAGCCCAGTCACCTGTGTATCAGCAGTGCAAGTGGCTTGCTCAGTGCTCCACCACAGGTTGGTTGCAGTAGTAGCATTGAAATTTGGACCCCCTGCTCCCTTTCCCTTAGCCCTTGGATCACCCTTACCACGACTCCGGTGAAGCTTATGTCACTCCCATAGTAAGTAAGGAAAATTGTAGGATTGAGTCCTTAATACATGTGTCTGCTCATAAAATGTAACTGCTGTGTTGATTGTCTTTCAGAAAAAGGCAGACGGGGAGCAGCAGGCAATGTTTGCTGTGTTCGATGAAAATAAGAGCTGGTACCTAGAGGATAACATCAAGGAGTACTGCAGCAACCCAGCCACTGTTAAAAGGGATGATCCCAAGTTCTATAACTCAAACGTAATGCACAGTGAGTGGGATATCAGGATGAATAATATGAAAGCTTATATGAATCTGAGCATTCATTGATTGCTTGTATTTGGAAGTATGTGTAATCAGGGAATTCTCTAGAGGGTCAGTGAACTTTCAACCATGCCAGGTGGCACTGTACAGAAATATGCAATATTGTAGAACTACTAAGGTTGGAAAACACCCCCCAGATCAAGTCAAGTCCAACCTTTGACCTAATACTGCCATGCCCACTAAACCATACTACAAAATGCAACATCCACTTGTTTTTTGAACGCTTCCAGGGATGGCAATTCCACCACTTCCCTGGGGAGCCTGTTCCAATGGCTAACCACTCTTTCAGCAAAGAAATTTTTCTGAATATCCAACCTGAACCTCCCCTGGTGCAACTTGAGGCCATTTCTCCTTGTCCTATCACTAGCTGTCTGTGAGAAGAGGCCAACTCCCACCTTGCCACTAGGAACTAGGCTTGCTCTGGACCCTGAAGCAAAGGCAAGGGTTAATTAAACTTCAGTGCAACACCCCGTTGCCTTAGAGTTACTATTTCCAGAGATGGAATCCCCATCCAGGCTACTGTGATTTCATCCCTGTGCCAGTCTCTTTCCAGTGAGTCCAGTTCAGTGGACTGACATCAAAGAACAGGAGATTTTAAAAGTCTTACTCTGAAAATATTGACACCGCTTTTACTTTGCTTTCCTTTCAGCAATAAATGGCTATGTGTCTGACAGCAGCAAAATCCTTGGATTTTGCCAAGATACTGTGGTTCAGTGGCACTTTTCCAGTGTTGGCACTCATGATGAGATTGTCTCTGTTCGCCTTTCTGGACACTCTTTTCTGTATCGAGGGAAATATGAAGATACATTGAACCTTTTCCCAATGAGTGGAGAATCAGTCACAGTGGAAATGGACAACGGTGGTAAGTGGTAGAACTATAGTTTTTGACAACTTTTCTAAGATATTATTTAATCTCCAGTCTATAAGGACTTATCTAATAGAAAAGAAAACTTTTCAGATGAACACAGCGCTGGAAAACATTGAATCATTTCCCAGTGCAATTGATGTATAGGGAGTTTTGCTGGCTACCCAGACTTAGCACACCCCATAATTGTATGCTATACTGAGGCTCTTTTTATTGATTATCTTGTAGTTTGGATTTTTTCCACTTCACAATTAGTATTGGGCTTAGTAATGATCATTTTAAGGCAATTCTAAGATCCTCTTCGAAGCGATCCAGTATCAACTGCACTGTATGATTCCCAATTTTGCCACATACTTGTCCATCCTGAGCAGGCTAAAATGGGCCAGAACTGTCAAATTATGCAAGTCATTACTGGACAAAATAGCTACACCTCACTTTAGGCTTGTGGTCATTTAGCAGCAGTAAAGTCTGCCTGGCTGGGCTGGGTGACTGGTCTGTCAGATACATCTCAATGTCTAACGGGGATTAAAACCATATCTTGAAAAGGGAACGCTAGAACCCATGTAGTGCTCACTTTAGGAGTTACCTCCAAAAGGACTGAGATTCTTCATGATTGAAGTTTGTGAGATTTTAGTGATCATCTAAAATCCCACAAGGTTTAGGTATCCTTATCCCATTTAAAATACCTTTTTTTTTTTGTATATTTTATCTATTTAAATAATAAATTCTCTATGTTCTCAAAGCTTGTTTTTGGTGATCGCACAGCATCAAGACCTTATAACTTAAAAATGTATGGTATGTTAAGTGGTTTTTGTTGTTCAAGACTCAGGAATCATTAAAACTCCATTAGACTTTATGGAAACCTCCCCAGTAATAAAATTGTACTTTGCTCGATTTTGTTATGTGATCTATTCTTTCCATCTATGTTTTCTTTGATAAATTTGCTATTGTTAGAAAACAGGAAAATTATGCAGGCCACTTTAAACTCTGATAAATAGAGGAAAAAATTTATGTGATCTCTTGAATAAAAAAAGACTGTTTTACTCAAGGTCTCTTATTTCTGTCTATTCTGTCATTTCCACTAGTTCCAAAAGCAAATGGTATCAAGCAAAGAACTTGGTTTGATGTTGTTTAGGGAAACAGATTGTATTTTCTTCTCTGCAGATCCTAGTTTCAAATAGAGAACTTAACTTCTGACTAGATTTTGGAGGAATTATAAAACCTTTAAGTTAATCTAGGATGCCTCAGCTTGGCAGCTTAATGTTTTTTTTCAGACTGGAAATTCAAATAACTTTATTTTTATTATACTTATGCTCATTAAAGATTATCCTTTATGCATTCAAAAGCTTTTAAAACACTGAGTCAGTTGCTTTTCAGCATTGCCTCAGAATATATTTGTTCTGCTTAGAACGTTCTATCTGTGGCAGTGCATACAACACCAAGGACAGGATAAAACTGAAACTTTATCTCAAGAGGTCCCAATTTGAGATGCTGATCTAAACACAGGATTATTTTATTTCTTTCTTTCCTTTTCATATCCATCTCTTTCACCAGTTATGTTTGGACTCAGGTCCTAGGTACAGCTTAATCTGTGGAGAAGAGTTCCATCTCTTAGATGTATGTACTTATTTATTTATATGTGCTCTTATTTATTTACATTTATTCATTATTTTTCATTGCAATGAGGGCTCATGAAAACCCCAGATGAAGATTAGCGTTCTGCTATAGCAGGTGCTGTAGAAACAAACACAACAACTTGCCTTGGCCACTTACATGATAGACAATGTTCACTCTCATAACACTTTTATTTCCATTGCAGGTACTTGGCTTTTAGCATCTTGGGGGACCCCAGAGATGAGTTACGGCATGCGGCTGAGGTTCAGAGATGCCAGATGTGAGTATGAGGAAGATTACACGTTTGATGTTGTGGATTTCTCTCACATCAAGACCGAAAAAAAGGCTGTTTCCACCTCCATTGAGGAAGATGTGCCAGAAGAAGAGGAAGATCCGGAGGACTCGGATTATCAGGCATACCTGGCTTCTCTTTACTCCATCCGAAGCTCCAGGAAGGCAGCAGATGATGAAGAAAAACAAAACCTTACAGCACTAGCCTGGGATCAGTATGAAGGCACTGATGCCACGAGTTCTGAGGTGGCAGCTGGCTCCGGTCTGACAGCTATAAATAGTAGTGAATCAACAAACAACTCTAAATTCTTAGAAACTCATATCACTCCTCTTCCCCCAGTCAAGGCCGAAACATTCCAGTCAAATCACACATCAATCACAGCAGAAGAGGCTTTATTTTTAGCTACCGCAAGTGATGGAAAGGCTGACTTGGTATTTGAGAATAGAAGCCAAAGCAATTACGAAATAGCTCATGGTAACATGTCTGCAGGTGAACACTTGCTGAGCAGTGGGGAAGGCCCAATGAATGTTGCAGAAGAGCGTCCAGCTGGTGGAAAGGACGGTAAATTTTTTTCAGAAGAACATCAAGTGGAAACCACAGGAAGAGGAAATTATAACATTTACAGGAAAAGGAGATCATTGGCCATGAAATTTTACTCTGTCCAGAAGATGAATGCCCTTCTAAATCATGTACGAAATAAAAATGTCTCATTTTCTGACAAGACTAGTGCACTGCCTTCTGTGCATCACACAGAGAACACATCCAGTATAGCCATGGTGGGAACTGCCCAGCTTCCGAATGATTATGGTGATGAACTGGAAGAGGAGGAAAACAAGACGGAAAACGCCGTGCGTGCAGTTAACTTAACACTTGTTTTGGACCTCATAGCAGGAGATGGGTCTAATGCATCCAGCCTTTATGAACCCAAGATATCCAAAGATCAACTAGCAGATGCTTTATCTTTAGATCATAATTCAGGTGATACAAGCCCTAATTCCAGCCCTGCAGTAGTGAAGAACTTACTAGAAGCATCATTGCCCATAGGAGGGAAATATTCGTCTAAAATGACTAGTGAGGAATGGAATTTGGTGTCTGCAAAGAGGAATCTGGGAGTAGAGGCAAATTTAGATAAATCTGTCGTCAGTAAGTTAAATCATCACGGCAGCAATGGTACAGCATTCATAACTAAGGAGGATATGAAGAAATATCAAGGGTTCTCACATGTAGTGGGGGAAAACCAGAAAGGGAGACACATGCACCCAACTCAGAAAGGAAAGGAGGGAAACAAGAATGATACTTTATCTGGAACCTTCATCAAGATCCGAAGGAAAAAGAAGGAAGATCCAAAAATGATCCATTCACTGGGCCCAAGGAGTAAAAACTCCCAAGCAATCACCAATTCTTTGGCAGGGTTTGGCCGTATGATGTTTCCGGGTGAGACCAACCACACGGCACTGCCATGCTGCGCTAACACCACGGGGGCACCCAGTGAGGCCGAACGTGCAATGGATCTGAGAGCGTCCAGGCACAGAGAGCTGCAGAATTACACACTCACCCCACGGCAGCTTAGGCCATCCATCACAATCGGGCTTCCCAAAGAAAACGGAGACTATGAGATTCTCACGGGAGAATCTGACGGGGAGGAAACATCAGGTGTTGAATACGAGTACCATTACGTGAACGTGGATGACCCGTACATGACAGACCCCAAGGTGAATATCAACGAGCAGCGTAACCCAGAGAACATTGCTGAACATTACCTGCGCAGCAGAGGGAATGAGAGGAGATACTATATTGCAGCTCAAGAGGTCTGCTGGAGCTACGCAGGATATAAAAAAAGGTTTGGCTAAATCACTTGGTTTTGCTTTGCACACCATCCTGACACACGCTAGCCGAATGTTGATAAGCTTAAAAGCATCTGTAATGTGCCATGTGATTTCCAACGTTTCAGTGGCAGTATCATAAGAATTTTCCATGACAGGCTTGGGCCTCCCAGAGATGTGATAGAGATTATTATAATCAAGAACAGCATAGCTAAGAACTCTTCTTCGTTTGTTTGTTTTGGTTTGGGTTTTTTTGTTTTTTGTTTTCTTAATCCCCTTTTGTAGACTCATTAGAAACACTCTTTAATACGGAAGTTTAAAAATCCACTGTAAGAGGGAAACTTGCCATCAGTTCTGTTATACTTGAACGACCTGTTTTAGTTCCAACTCGAATTCTTGGTACCTGTACTAGAAACAGGACAGAGACCTCCTTGAGCAAAGTCTTTCCAGGGGTTTAACAGACTAAATGATGTGATATAGACAGGATGTTCTTACAGGCAGGATGAATCACAGTTTCTAGCACTAGCAAGAAATGATTCTGGTGTCCCAGTTCTCTGTTGTAAAATGGGATTAAGCACTTTCCAACTTCACAAGGCTGAAGTATTGAAAAGTATATGAAAGCCGCAAAGTGATTAAGCACCCAGGTGTAAAATAAAAACAAAGCTGTGTGAATTATTGCATTGTTGTTCCTGCTGTTTAGAGAAATCAGAAGGTGACTGGATCACAAACCCTGTTGTTGAGGGTTCTTATATTTTGACAGGGAAGACTGACCACAGCAAAGAATATATGTGACTTGAGAAAAACACTGTACTAAAAATTTACTATCTTAATTCATACATGTGTAGGGTGGTCAGTGCTTACCCTACAAGGCATAGAATTCCTTGTCATTTTTCACCAAAATCATAAACTTTGTGGCCCTTGAAATGAACAAGACCAAAACTGCCACAACTTTGGATTTTTATCAAAAGCAGATAAAACAGGGGCAAGAAAATTTTCATTATGCAAACTTAATCTCCGAACACATATTATTTCTCAAATTGATTTCCATTTTATTTGATGGATATTTTCCCTCCAGTTTCCTGCCTCATCTCAGTCTGCATAAATGGCATTTGCAAAAATACCACAGACAGTTTCTTTGGGCACTTGCAAAATAAGGAAAGTGTTATGCTTAGAGCTCTGTATAGATCTCTCCAGTGAGGTTCATCTTCAGCTGGAGTGAGTGCGTAGTTTCAGTGAATTTAGCAGAGCCCATGGCATATATTGTCTCAGTATGTTGAAGAGAAGGTACATCTGTGAGACAGTAGGGTATAGGTGGTATGCTCACTACACTGAGCTAAGCTCTCATTCACATTAAGGCTCTTGGTATAAAAGGAAAATAGAGCTCAAGTGGATTTTCAGAGACCAGTTGGAGTCTTTCAGTGATAACTGACCAAATTGTTGAAGGATCTCATACAACTGTAGAGCTAGAATTGCTTAAACATTGCAAGTCATGATTTGCAGAATCATCTGACACTTGTTTCATGGAATCATAGAGTCATTTAGGTTGGAAAGAAACCTCTAAGGTCATAATACACTCCAACCTTTAACCCAGCACTGCCAAGTCCACCACTAAACCATGTCCATAAGTGTCACACCTGCATGAGTTTTAAATACCTCCAGGGCTAGTGACTCAACAACTTCCCTGGGCAGCCTGTTCCAGGGCTCGACAATTTTACCTTTTGGTAAAGAGATTTTTCCTAATATCCAATGTAAACCTCCCCTGGCACAACTTGAGGCCATTTGAATGTTTTATTCTTTATATTCTGAAATGTTCCTACATATTAGTTCTCAGGTTTCATCAAAGCTATTATTTCTGTTTCACTGTGTGGGTTTTTCATTGGCGATTTCCTTTCAGTCCAATGATGAGTGACAAAACCTGTAAAGATGGCACCAGATATAAGGTGATTTTCCAAGGCTATACAGACAGTACCTTTACAACTCTTCAGGATGAAGATGAATACACAGAACACCTTGGCATCCTGGGGCCAGTTATCCGAGCTGAAGTGGATGACGTTATCCTAGTAAGTCAATGTTTTGAATGTGTGTGCAGGATAAGATTCTTATGGTAGTCTTAGAGTGTGACATGGAATGGATCTGAAAAAAAACAGATTTTTAGAAGATGATGATGGGGAAACAGTTCTCAAAGCTAGAAATTGCACTGCGGACATGCAAGCACTCTGATATGTTTCTTTGAAATACATCCTTTTTCTCTTCTATCCACAGTAAATTAAATTCTGTTTTTCTTTCTTCTGTTTCCCAACATTAAATATTGGCTTATCAGTCAAATGTAAAATGAGATTTAGGTTTAATGTTAATGAAAAATGAGTTTTCTAAAGTCAGATTGTAGTGAAAATATTACTTTTTATACGTAAAGGGACCTTCTTAATTTTTTTTAAAGAACTTATTAAATTTGTGTTCAAGATTAATCTGTACTTTTTGGAAAAAATTATAATTTCCTCTAAAAGGCTTTGCTGGGTTGGATAGTTCTAATACAATCAACAAGAACTGTATCCCTGGTATACAGTGGTACTTGCATTAGGAAGCACATTGCTGGAAAATGTCCCTTCTCTACTTCTTCATCCAGTCTTCCAGCACAGAGCATGGACTACTCTGACTTAGATTGGCAGAGTAGATCTCACTGCTTTCTGCTTATTTCAGTAGGAATAATGTGCAACATGAGCACACTGAGGTCACATTTAAAACATGAGTAAGAGAAGAAAAAGGCTTTTATAGCTTGGGAGCGTCATTCTGTAAGGAGAGGTAAATATGTAACCTGCCTACCCTGGTGCTTCTCTGGGACAAGTCTGAAGCACTGATTTCAGTGAGAATGATACATAGAGTTACTATTTTGTGCCTTTCTTTAGTACAACTGCAGCAAAGCATAGGAGGTAGGAACTCCCCGCCTCCCTGCTTGCAGTAACTAAACAGTTCCAGGTTTGAGGGGCAGCAGTAAAAATCCCAGGACCTAGACCCAGTGGGAGACAGGGAGCTAGACTTGTGCTTTCTGATTTTTCATTATCTACCGACATCAAGATGGTGACTCAGCATGGAAATGTCAGAAAATATTTTCCATGTACAACGTAGCCTGTAACCATGATACAAATCTTGACCCTGGTTTGAGGCCATGGGAATGTATTTTGTAGGGACTTTGGTTCAGGCCTGAATTTGCTTAATAGTATCTATTTTTTTTTTTTTAGGTTCATTTTAAGAATCTGGCATCCAGACCATATTCCCTCCATGCTCATGGACTCCTCTATGAAAAGTCCTCTGAGGGAAGCATTTATGATGATGAATCTACTGCTTGGTTTAAGGAGGATGATGAAGTCCAGCCAAATAACAGCTACATATATGTGTGGTATGCAAACAGGAGATCGGGACCTGTGCAGTCTGGAGCAGCTTGTCGATCCTGGATCTACTACTCAGATTTAAATCTGGTAAGGAAATAGAAGTGGTGGTGTTGCTGGGGTTAATCACAGAATAACAGAAGCGTTTTTGTTGGAAGGCATCACTAGAGATCATCTAGTCCACTCCCACAACTCAAGCAGGGTCGATTACAGTAGGTTGCCCAGGATTGTGTCCAGTCGGGTTTTGAATATCTCCAAATGGTGTCACTGTATGGCTGTAGAAATGGAAGCTGCAGAACACATTTTTGGATAGCTGTCCTGTTTTTTGGGCTCAGTGTTCCCATCTGACATTTAATCTCTTACACTCAGCTAAAGCAGTACATAAGCTGTTGAAGAATTCAAATTGTGGGACTCGAGTAGACTGAGCAGGGGACAGTAAAATTACCCAGACAACAGTGATTCTGGAGCCTGCTTTAGATTTTTAGGATATGATGCAATCCTGCAGGATGCTATTGGGTCTTTTACAGCTTTTGGGAAATCCAATTCTACATCTAATGTCGGTGTATTACCTTCTAGGAGAAAGATATTCACTCTGGTTTGATTGGGCCGATACAGATCTGTCAAAAAGGAACCTTCAACAGATCAAACAGCAGCGGAACATCTACCCGAGACTTTTTCTTGCTTTTTATGGTCTTTGATGAAGAGAAAAGCTGGTACTTCAACAAACATTCTAGAAGGCCTTGTAGCGAGAAAACGCAAGGAATGCAGCAATGCCACAAATACTATGGTACTTATTTCATTTTGCCAGTTATGCAGTTTATTGGGGTAGAGAGGAAGATGTTGAGGGAGGTATCTCATCTCTCAATCCTCTTCAACATGCATAAATCCTACACGTTAATTATGTGAATGTTTTTTTGTCGTTATCTGTTGTACCCATAATCATCATGGTTTATATGTAAAGATTAGCAATGACTGGAAATTTTCTATTAAAATGAAGAAAGGACATATTAGACTGACGCTTTCAATAGGAAGCTTCTCTCTTGCACTCACACACATCTACCCCCTTATTAAAATTAAAAAAAAAAATCAAAAAAGCCTCCTCTTTTCAGAAGTTAATACTACCCTGACATTTTGTAAGGAATTTAAAAATATTGTAATAATTTGACAAATTGACTAGTTCTATTGAGGAATTTGAAGCAGCTATAGAACAGCCCTTAATATGCCTCTCTGTGGCTATAGAGATTTTAGTGCTGTAGAGTTGAGTGGCTGAATGTTCAAAGGTAACACTTTTTCCTCCGTGAAATAATGGTCAGGAGTGAAACTCTATGTTTCTGTTTTTGAAAAACTGATGCTTGTGTGCTGCAAGTGACCAGGTTTGAAAAGGACAGGTTGAGAAGTGGAATCCGCCCTTTGAAATGTGATCTGTAAAATCAGTTATTAATCAAAGATGTCAGTTGTATCTGCATGCCTGTAGAAATGCAAGCTGGAGAACGTGTTTTGGAAAGTTGCCCTTTGTTTTGGGCCTGTTATTCCCGTTTGATGTTTAATTCTCTTTGTTCTCCTGGCTGCCCTGTATTGCTAGCAAACTGTGCTTAAAGCCTCTGGTGAGGTCACTGCATTTTCTGAATTTATATACATAGCCTGTAAAGTGTGTTGCACTTTGAATTGGAAAAAAAGGTGGTGTTCTTCCCAAATGCATTACTTCATTAAATATTTTACTAATGTTAATAATTCCTTTCTAGCACTTTGAGACTTGTTTTTTGAGCAGTTTTCCTTACTAACAATTTTTTTTTTCAGCCATTAATGGGATTACCTACAATTTGCAAGGCTTGAGGATGTATGAAGGTGAACCGGTCCGATGGCATTTGCTGAACATGGGTGGGCCAAAAGATATTCATGTTGTTCATTTTCATGGTCAGACCTTCATAGAACACGGAGAGCCAGAGCATCAGCTTGGTACATACACACTCCTTCCAGGTAAGTATCAGAGCAGAGCAAGTTCTGTGGAGTGACCAGGGCAGTCTGTCCTTATCATACCAGTGTCAAGGTCTCCTTATGGTGAGAGCTTTTTTTGTAATGTCAAGGTGTGTGATACAGAACAGAAAGAACAAATGTGAGCCCTAGGAGAATTCTTATGTCCAGGGAGAAAGGAAAGAGGCTAAGAGTATTCATTAGGCTACAGGATATGTTCCTTTGCCCCATCGCTGTCAGCAGTGCGAGTCTGCAATAACAGCACTTATGAAGCCTGTATTGCCAGCTACGAGAGGTTTAAAAAAAAAAAAAAAAAGACAACAAGGGGATCAAAATAATGGGATTGGCTTGGAATAATAGGAGTTTGTTTAATGAACATTTGGTAGTTTATTCACTATTTTATTTCATTATTTTTTAAGATGGTGCTTTTCCTTATGAAGTCTACATATTTTTGTTTAAATGGGAACCAGAATTGTCATGTCTGCAGTAACTAGGAATACAGGAAAAGCAAGGAAGGCATGTACTGTGCTTTCTGAGGAGTGCAGCAAGCAGCTGAAACAGTATCTGCTTCCTGCTCAATCCTTGGAACTCCTGGGTCCTGCAGAAAGTGAGGGGAGGGCCCATAGATCTGATTCTCCCACATTTACTTTTGGCTTCTTTTCATCTACCCTTTACATCACTTGAACAGCCCACTAGGGCAGCAGGAATGAGACCTGTAACCAGCACCACAGAATTAACATCTCTGCATTGCGCAATAAACTTACTAGCACTGTTCATTACACAGCTCAGCACTGGAGTTAGTGTGCAGATATCCGTTGTTACATACAGGCATCCAAGGTTTTATACTTTGCACCAGCAGCAAAGGTTGGGTTTTGATTTGACCATTGAATTCTAATCTCAGTCTCCAGCTAGAACTTCCTCGCTAAGAAAAGAAATCATTGAGATGCTGGTAGTTTTTGCTCTCTCTGGAATGTATATTTAAATTTTCTGAATTAAGTCATAGGATGGTCTTTGGTTTAACATTCAGCCTCGCTTACATCAACCTTCTAATATAATGTTGCTAATACATTTCCTTTTTTTTCAAGGTTCATTTAGAACAATTGAAATGAAGCCACAGAGACCTGGCTGGTGGCTTTTAGACACTGAAGTGGGAGAATATCAACAAGCAGGAATGCAGACATCCTATCTGGTTATAGAGAAAGGTACTGAACTAAGGTGGTTTTTGGCTGGAGGAGTCAAGCTATGAAGCCTTCTCGACCCTTTCAGGATCACTGAAAATAAATTTGGGAGATTGTGCTGCAAAAAACCACAGGAGATTATCTGTGTGTTCAGAGAGGGGGTGGAGTGGTTACTGTAAATTTCTTCTCAAAGGAAAAGTTTTTAGCTTCTAGCAATACTAGCTTTGAATTATTTAGCATGCTACCTTTACTCCTTTAGTGTACTGGCTTTGAATTCAATGTTTCCCCACAGTGACCAGTGGAGTAACCTGTTGAGAGAAATTGCAGACCTTAACTTGGACTTCTGTGGGAAGGGAGTGGTGTCATAGTATTACTAAGAATTGTTCTGAGTGATGTTGTCTTCGATTTCACCAGAATATATACTGGAATATCACTCATTTTCTTTAACAACAACCTTGCTGTGCTCTCTTTAGAGTGCAGGATTCCAATGGGTCTGGCAAGTGGAGTTATACTCGATTCACAAATCGAAGCTTCAGATCATATAGGTGAGTTAATACTTGAAAAGGTCATTGCATGCTCCTGAATATCCCCAGAAAAGTGTAGTTCCATATTCTTTCAGCATCTCATGGTATTTCTTACAAGATCAGTTCAGCAGTGAATCAGCAGTGAGGTTAAAAATCTCTCCAATGCTGCAGGCAGAGGCTGTGAGCTGTATCAGGTAGCCATCACCGTTGTGTTTTAACACTGTCACAGGTCTGGTGTCAGTATCACAAGCTTGAGAGCCCTGTGGGTTCCCTGCTTGAAGATGAACACCAAGTATTCAAAAAGCTTTGGAGATTTCCATGTGGGATGAGATGTGAAAGGACAAGTATACCTGTTATGAAAGATTTGGGAACTCTGGCATCCAGAGCAATCACAGTCTTTAATTTATCAAGTTTATCCATGGTATAAAAGTGGGATCATTCGGTAGAGAAGTTGTTAGAATTTTACATGGACAGTGTCAAATCAGGATGTACAGGTTACACACACATGCAAGGAACACACATCCTTTCCCTTGAAATAACAAATGAACTATTTAGTTTACAAAACTTCATTTTCTGTTTGGTTTTCTTTCTTTGCTTCCTGACAAAGTCTTATGAAGGCTTGAAAGCTGCTTTGTCTATATATTCTATACCAGTTGTTAACATGGAAACCTTGTTATGCAGAGGGGAGC
Source organism: Oxyruncus cristatus (assembly GCA_013399855.1). Taxonomy (NCBI): domain Eukaryota; kingdom Metazoa; phylum Chordata; class Aves; order Passeriformes; family Cotingidae; genus Oxyruncus; species Oxyruncus cristatus. The sequence goes on from VXAY01001349.1 coordinate 465,960, forward strand.
TGTCTTCATGAATGTAGAGCACATTTTGTGTCTGATCCTGCTGGCAGCCAAACCTTGTTTAGCAAACTGTAGACCCTGGTTCCAAATCAGCAGACAGTATATTGCATAAAAAGCTGTTATTTTAAAAGTAAGTCTACCAGCTCTAAAGCTTTGCGTGGTAACAGCTGACCATGTCCAATTTATCCTAGATTATGATTTAAATCTCTTGATGGTGGGTTGTTTTTTTTTTTTCCCCCAAGGCAGATTGGGGGTTAAAAATGAAGCACTCAAGATCAGTAGCTAGTTACAGCCTTCTTTTTTTTTCAGTGCCTCTCTTAAATTTCTTGCTTTATTCATATTTTCTGTCTAGACTATTGGGAACCTAAGTTAGCCCGATTAGACAATTCTGGAACATACAATGCTTGGAGTACTGTAATGAAGGAAGAAGAACTCTCTTGGATCCAGGTATGGTTGGTACAACATGTGCTTGACCATCACTGAGCTATGATTTTCCAAGAGTTTATTTCAGAAGGTCATGCTGCTCTTGTTGTCACTGAGAAGACTGCTGGGGAAAACTGAGAAGGTGTAGCAAGTGGTGCTATGGGGATGTCATAACTGTCCATCTCTCTGGAGTAATCCAGTCCCTACTGCTGTTGAGCCCCATTGACTGGACAGTTCCCCTCACAATTTATATTGTAACCATTTTATAGGCAAACAGAGTCATTCCTCCCACTCCTTTCTTTTTTTTTTTCCCTCTGTCTACCTAGCGGTACATATTTATATGTCTGTGTTTGTTGAGTGATCATTTAAAGTGTAATATTCTCAAGCATTACTTTAAGTAGTTTTTTGATTGGTTTGTATGCTTCTATGTCCTTGGCTTCACAGGGAAATTAAGCTTATAATTATGACTTCAAGCACTATATCATTCAATCACCTCACTTCTACGTTTTATTTCCATCCCAGTGACTTTTCCACCAGATAGACAATTTGCACCCAAATTTAGGGAGAACAGTTGATTTCTTACAAATCTCATTAAAGTTGACAGTTGGGAGAAAAGGAAGACTCAAGCTAGTGTTGCAGTGAAAGTTCAGTAGGTGGCTGTTCTGTTTGTCTTGCCTCTAAATTAGTGTGAGTTAAGTAGGGGGAGAAGGTTCCGAGATCTGATGTAGACCTGGAAATTACAGTGGGAGGAGAAAGAACTGGATAGTGGGCCGTGGTAGTGAGCAGCTGAGGTTGCTGCAGTGAACCATACAGACATGTGGAGACATATCATAAAGAATGAGTTTCACTGCTGATAGGAACATCTTGCTGATTTGTTTTTATGTGCTAAGTGCTTAGATATGATATCAACTAGAATGGTGGCTTTTCAGCACTTCGGAATGTCATGTGCCTTTTCGCAGCCTACATATCCAAAAACTAGAGGTGGCTTATGAAAGTGTGAACCTTTAATTTCTCTGTGCTCCTTTTGCCTACCTGTAAAATGAGGTTAGTGGAGTTCTGCCTACCACAGACACGCCGGTAATTTTGAGGTGCCTTTGTGGTGCTGTGCTGAACCCTTTGAAATGGCCTCTGAAATTAAATGTGCACATGAATAAATACACAAATGAAATGAGAGTGAGACAGCATTAACTTAGCCTCTGGCATCTGGTTGTTGCTCCTTTTGAGAATGTTAGTGTTGTGGGTGTTAAAAGGCAGGCCTCAAAGCTATTGTGTAAATGTCAAAGAATGATATGGATTTTGCTGTGCATTATTGACTTTATAAATGCTGTTTGCTGTTCCTAGGTGGACTTTCAAAGACAAGTCTTGTTAACTGGGATACAGACGCAGGGAGCCAAGCAGTTTTTTAAGTCCTTGTACATCCAGAAGTTTTTTCTTGTTTACAGCAAAGACAAACGGACGTGGAACACCTTCAAAGGAGACAGCTCACCAGTACAAAAGGTCTGTCTGTGCCACAGGGGCTGCAACAACCTTGTGGCATCACTGGATGATGCAGTGAGATGACAGTGTTGTTTTATGTTAAGAGAGAGAGGAAAAAAAAATGGCCTTCAGACACTTACTAATACAGCTTGGGGGCCAAAGGGCATTTACCAAACTAATAAAATCCAGACCAGAAGACACATTGTAAGGTGAGGAACCAACTAGACTGGTGTTTGGATTGGTCCTGAGACCTTGACTGTATAGAGTCTGGCTTTCTCACAAGCATCTCTCCCTCCTTTCATTTCCTAAGCCTGTGTCAGGTTTTTTTAAAGCAAACAGGAAGCTGTTAAATAAAAATCAGACCCTACCTCATTTGGGATTAGATCCTCCTTCTTGTCCCTGCCTTTCTACTGTCCCAACAGTTGAACGCTGAGCTGTCTGAATTGCTTGCAGAAGGCCAAGCAAGTTTGTACCCTGAAAGAGGTTCATCTCATGCCCAGCTGCTCCAGCCCTACCTATTACCAGCTCCCTTCAGTTTACCCTGAGGTTTCTATGGTACAACTCCCAAACTGAAAACCTCTTGCCTTTTACCTCTCCTTTGTCTCAATGCTTGTGTCTTCTTACAGACTTATCTAGAAATGGGTTGTTTATTTAAACTGAGGCCTTCAGATGTTTCTAAATATGCTAAGATGGGACCATGAGATATTTTAAGTTGCCCTGCAGCACAGAGTGGTCCATCACTGTGGATGGGGCTAATGGCATAAAGGAGACTGTATTTGTAACAGAGCAGGCTTTCAGCATCCAACCTTCTGTTTTCATTAAATTAATTATATGTGAATTTTTTTTTTAACAGATTTTTGAAGGTAATTCCAATGCCTATGAGGTAAAAGAGAACATCATTGATCCCCCTATTATTGCCAGGTACCTCAGACTCTACCCCATGGAGGTCTACAACAGGCCTACTCTTCGCATGGAGCTTCTGGGCTGTGAAGTAGATGGTAAGAATGAGTCACGTGCTGGTGCTTCCATTCTGACAAATTTTTTACCTAATAGTTTAAATGAAGCTAAAACTGTGGTTGTTCTCAATTCCAACATTGTTGCTTAGGTTGTGGTTACTTGGATGTACTGGGATGTACATGGTGCTTCTCTCAACAGGTTGCTCTTTGCCACTTGGAATGGAAAATGGAGAGATCAAGAATACCCAGATAAAAGCGTCGTCTGCTAAGACATCCTGGTTTAACACATGGGACCCTTCACTTGCTCGTCTCAATCAGAAAGGAAAGATGAATGCCTGGCGAGCCAAGGTAACAAGTGAAAAGCAGGGATGGCAACAGGACAGGTAGTTAATAAATTTGTGCTGCTGTGTGACCATTGCACCTACTGCTCGCTGTGCCCAGTGCCAAGCGTGACAGGGTTACTTCACAGCCATCTTTTGGGAAGAAGCCCATTCACCTCTTCCAGTAGAAAACTTGTTGAACTTCTGGCAGCAACACTGAAATCATATTTTAAGAGATGGATGGTGTGCTCTGGGCCACAGGCTTCAGCATTTCCCTGCAGGAATAGCCCATTTAATATAAGGAGATGAGTGCAACTTGAATATTTGTTTCTCAGGGGTTAAAAAAACCCTTCCTGGGGTTGGCTTATAAGCAGTGCAGCTTAGTTGGTCTGGGGGTGGATGACCTTCAGCAGGGCATGTGAGCTTCTGTGCCTTCGAAATGGAGCTGCATTTCTTCACAAAGCACCTTGAAATTTGCTGAAAGCTGCTGTTCTGTATAAGCATTTCGCATTAGTATTATGTGTAAGGTTTTAATGCTGGAGGTAAATCTGTGTTGTTTTTTGTTATGTATTGGAAATTAATGCGGAAATCTTTAAGACTGCAAATATACTACCTGCAGTGATGAAGTCAGATGTATGGTTCACCAAGAATGCTTGTGACTTGCCTCAGCTTTACTCTTCTGCACTTCTTTGATACAGTTTTGATGCACTCTGATGCAGTTCTAACTATTTTTAAACAACATTTTTCACTTAAGAAAATACAGACGTAGACATGTTTGCTAATACACAAACTTCTTTATCAATTGTAGTTGAACAACAACCAACAGTGGCTGCAAATTGATCTCCTCACAGTTAAGAAGATAACTGCTATTGCCACCCAGGGGGTCACGTCCATGTCTACTGAAAACTTTGTGAAAACCTATGTTATCCTATACAGCGACGAAGGCTCTGAGTGGAAATCCTACACAGAAGGTTCAAGCTCAGTGGCAAAGGTATCTGTCTCAGCTCAGGCAACTGTATCATTGCTTGATTTTAGATGATGAACAATGCCAAGGCTCAAAGCCAGAATGCCCAGACAAAGTGATATTCTCACAGGACTTTATCTGTAGTAACCCCAGCTCCCCGGCATTTTAATGTCACAATATCCATCTGATTTTAGTCACTGTAATTAACAACAATAGAAGGAAAGAATGCCATATCTGTAGAGAAGGCAGTCAACATGATAAAAGGAACTGACGCTGTTAGTAAAGGAGGACATTTAATTTGAATCAATAATGGATTTTGTGGGGCCTCTTTTCTATATCTACCTTGATTTTATAAGTTAAATTAATGTTAGTGAGCGGTATTCCTGTAACAGAGCTGGGGAACTTCAGGTCAGGAAGGAACTTCAGGAACTTCCATAGGGCAGACACAGTACTTCATATTTTTACCCCTGACACCAACCTAACCCACAAGGGCTATTGACAGAGGTAAAATAAGGGAAATTCGGGGTTTTGAGTCCATTAGAAATTAGAATGGCAAATTTTGCATTGTGGATGGAAACAGAGGGTGTTTTATTCATTCAGACTCAGATATAGCTGGCCTGAACTACCTTTGACCCAGCATGTTAGGAAGAGACTGGATGTCTCTTCTGTAAAATCAAAAATGAGCCAGTCCATCTACCCTGGGTGGCTAATGTAACAGCTTGGAAACGTTTTAAAAAGAAAACACACGGATTTTTTCAGGTGCTGCCTTTCAACTAATGATGTGTTTATGTAATTGCAGGTTTTCTTGGGTAATGAAAACAGCAACGGGCATGTCAAGCATTTCTTTAACCCACCCATCCTGTCCAGGTTTATCCGCATTGTTCCAAGAACATGGTATCGTGGCATTGCCCTTCGGGTAGAACTCTATGGCTGTGATTTTGGTGGGGGCCTGGCTGTGAAAAGGACTGGCAAGTCTGGGAGCTCTTAACCTTTCAGCAGCTGTCATGCAGAACATGTTTTTTGAAAAACCCTTAAAACAGTCATGCGTAGTAGTTTGGATGTTGCTTCATCAAAGAACCTTTGATGTTTTGCCAGCGGGAATTGAAAGAGATTTCTCTGGTAGATGTTTTATTCCTACAAATACACACTTTAGAAAACAGCTTCTTTTCTCTGGGAAGAAATAAAGGTCCCTTCTGATTTGTATTATCACTTCTTTATTCTGACCAGTATTCTGTCTTACTTTTTACTTAATGTTAAGTTCTAGATCTAGGAATGGAGACTTTGGCTTTAATCTTGAGCCCTGATTATCTCCATTTTGTAATGGTTTTGCAGCACAGAGGAGGAATAGAAAGCTATAGCAGGTGGATGTTCTTCATACACAGGGCTGGGAGGGAAAACCAGTGCTGATCTGGAGCTGTGGTGCTGCATTCCAGCAACGCCTTGGTGAGAAATGATTGTAGGGGTGGTCTCACCTCCACATGTCTGTCGTCTACACTGTGACAAAGGCAGAACACGTCTCAGCATTGAGTCATGTCCAAACCCCTTCTCAGAGAACGTGGGTTTACGTTATTGTTCTTGCAAACCCAGCACACCTGAAATGCTGTGGATTTCACATAATTCATCTTCAGTGCCCTGGCAAGGGGAGAGAGAATCACAGGTATCTTTCCATCCCAGAAATGAGAAGGGTAAGATTTAACCTTGCAGGTCATGAAACAGCAATGATAGAGCCAAAGTGAGAATCCAGAGCTCCTGACACTCAGTCCCAGATGCACAGACCACGGGGAGGAGGAGCTCCCTTGATTAGGAAAGCTTTGAGAACTGTAGCTGTTCAGTGACAGTGCAACCTTGGGGTGGCAGAGGAGGATCAAATGAAACTGGGTAATAGAAACATCTGCACCTTCTCTTAAGCTTTAACAGTGTTTTCACTCCTGTGCATAGAGCTTACATGGATTTTTCCCAGGACGACTACATCTGGTGAAAGGAGATACACAGTCCACGAACTCATTATTCCAGAGTTCTAGCTGAGCTTTCAGTCATGTTTTGGGCTTCTATCCTATAAATTGTTTAATTGCAGCATTTCACTTATCACACTAGGTAGCATTCAGCAGGGTGGATTTTTCAAAGTAGTTTGTCTTTGAACCTTGGATGGTGTTATCCAAGTTATTTCAGTAGTTTTTCAATTCTCTGTTTATAGACCAGACATTTCAAATAGAAGATTTAGAATGTGAGTGAAAAGAGTGTACAAACTAAACAAATATTTTTTTTCCTTTTTTTTTTTATATACTGTGTTACAAACTGTTGTCATTTTCCACTGGAAAATAAAGATAATATTGTAGCATGAAAAGCATCAACATTTTATTTTGTATATTAGCCCTGACAGCAGTAGCTCCTTGACAATATTTAGTGAAATTTTGCATCATGGAAGAAAAATTTTCAGCTTGATGGGAATTTTCAGTGCTAATTAGAATTAATTTCATACAGTGAAACTGTATGAACAATTGCTTCTTCTTAAAAGATCAATTTCTAAATATTTTGTAATAGTGCTTAGTTTATATTTGTTGCCATGAAATTGCAATACCAAGCCATACTCACTAAAAAAAACAAAAAATGTAAACTTTGGAATGATGATTTACCCTAGCAAACAGTTAATAAATGCTTGCTTAACCTCAGCAGAACCAGGTTTTACGTTATAACTGTGAAACCATTTATGTTTAAAGAAGGCCGTGATCATAAATGTTCTAAATAAGTAATTAGTTCTTATATATATGTATGAGTCTATGTAAAGTCACACAAATGCAAAACTGATTGCAGGAGCACGACTCAATATATCTGCATCAATTTTACAAGTTGAAGATTCTGCTTCTGCTTACTAATGGATAGGACTTTGGTTTGCTGGGGTCAGCTGTCCTGGTTGTATCTCCTCCCCAGCCTCTTGTCCACTCCCAGCCTCCACACTGGCAGGGCAAAGAGGGGGAAAAGCAAAGGCCTTGACTGTGCAAACGCTGTTCAGTACCAGATAAAACACCCCTGTGTTGTTAATACTGTTCTAGTTACAAATCTAAAACACAACACCCTGTGAGTTGCTATGCTGAGAATCAACCCCATACCACTGATGTTCCAGCCTGTCCAGAGCAGCAGCACAGGGACAGCAGTGATCCCTGGACCCTGTGCCAGATCAGGCATGTGGCCATTGCTGGTAGCAGAATTGTCCCTGGCACAGCAGAGTACAATGATAAGTGCTACAGTAAACATCAAAAGTCCAAACCAGTTACTAACAAGCACCAGACTCTAATATACAGTAAGGCAAACAAGCACAGAACCCTGCCCATTAACAGCTTAACAGCTATAAATTCTACCTCATATATTCTGATCAGGGGTCTTATCTCAAAGTTCTCTTGCCCCATATTGGACACCAAAAAGGACTGCAGTGAGTTGACCCCAGCTGCCAAATAAGCCCCCACTCAGTCACTTGATAGCTTTCCCCTGACAGGCTGGGGCAGAGAATTAGAACAGCAAAAGAAAGGAAGCTTGTGTGTTGGCAGTTTAATGGGTGAATCAAAGCTGCAAAGCAAAGCAAAATAACAAATTCATTTGCCACTTCCCATCAACAGGCAGGTGTTCAGCTGCTTCTTGGCAAGCAGGGCCTTGGCACACTAACACTTGCTTTGGAAGACAAATGTCATAACTCTGAACATTGTCCCTTCCTCCTTCTCCTTTCCCCCAGCATTTCTTGCTGAGCACAACGTCACACGTTCTTGGGTATTGTATCCCCAGCTGTGTCCTCTCCCAGCCTCTTGTGCAGCCTCAGCCTATCCACTTGGTGGGGCAGGCTGGGAAAAAGAAAAGGCCTTGCTGCTGTGCAAACACTGTTCAGCAACTGTTAAAACATGGTGTGTTATCAATGCTTGTTTAGTCACAAATGCAAAGCAAGGCACTATGCAGGCTGCTCTGAAGAAAATTAACTCTATCCTGGCCAGACTATGTACAGAAAGTACTTCCAAATGCGGATGTGGGGGCCAATTCTTATTTGCGGCAAGGAAAATGTGAAAAAAGATCTGCAGTGGATCTGCCAAACCACAGTGATGTTTAGTGAGCCCATAGATGACTGGAAAACAAAGAACATCTATTGATTTTATGAAGCAAACAGCTTAGATTGAATCTGTCAAGGCTTTTGGAAATTCATAGTTAAAACAGTCAGTCTCACACAACCTTTTACACCTTGTGGCATGAAATCCTTTGTATGGTGGGATTAATTTGCAAAATATGTGAGGAGAGTAAGAATTTCTGCAGTTTTCTCAAAGATACGTATGACAGCATGAAGGTTAGCAAACACAAGCTTTTTTGGACTGAGGGAGAAATGTGATGACAAAGTTCAGAGCAATACAGCCAATGATTTCTTCACTCACAAATCCGGATGGATGGCCCTTTGCACTGGCCCTTTGATTAAAGGGCCAAAGTCAACAGCTTTTGGCCTCCAACAGCATTACAATGGAGTTGCTGCCCTCTAATGCTTGTTCCAGCTTCCAGGAGGATGTGGGGTGCCCAAAGCCTACCATCTGTAAGAGATGATAGCACAGGGATCACTGTGCTTGAAGACTTGTGCTTTACTCACTGGGTGCCACCAAGTGTCTCCTTTTGCTTTCCAGAGGTGGTGACTGTACTTCTTCACACAGATGTTGTGAAACTGGTTGTGTCTGCACTTGGATTGGAAAGGAGTTGAAAGTATGTGTAAAGACAGTTGAGCAGCTCTAAAGCAGTTACTGACAGCAGCACCACAGTAGTTTCCTCAGATCCTGATGCATTAGTCCAGTAACCAGACAGGTTTGTACAGACTGCCCTGTAAAGAGTAAAGCTGATACAGGCAGCCTCAGTTGTAAGCACAACTTTTCCTTATAGAGTAGATGTTACTTGCATTTTTGCAGTTTTTCTGTGGATGGTTCTGACCGTGACACCTGCACTGCAGGAATGGCTGGACTGAAGCTGAGCCAGCTCACCTTCACCAAGGTTCCCAAGAGTCTGCAAACTGGATGGTTCCCTCCACACCACTAGCAGAGTAAAGGATAACAGGACATAAAGCTGCATATTGCCCATGGTTTAAAGTCAATGCAGATCATGTTTCTGTGTTCACTCTCTCAGAAAGCTCCTGAGCTGTGCATCAATGCAGATGCAAACGTGAATCTGGGCTTTGGGGCACTTCCCATATTAGAAACATCAGCAAGCATGCATGGAAAAAGAAAGCCTTTGTGAAGTGCCAGGAGAACTCTACAGAAAAAGCATCAAGCAGGAATCTGGTTGGGAGTCCAGACAAATAGCCAACCATGTGAGCATCCTCCAGCACCCCTGAAGTGGCCATGAACACTGGTGGGTGATGAGAATTTTAGGATACAGCTAAAGGGAAAAGAGAGGGCTTGCAACTTCACAAGCACTGCTGCTCATGAGGTGTCTTCTATGACAGGAAAAGAATTTTTTAATGCATACCTAAGGAAGGAAGGTAGAGGCTATGCCCGTACCCACATATGTGCTAGGGAAGACTGTTTATCAATATGTTACTCTTAAATACCATGGAAATGAGATGCAACACTGTCCTTTGGTGACCAATTGCCATTTTGTATGAGTCAGTTACTCCACTTAATCAGCATAAAATATTCCTCTTCTTGCTGTGTTTAATAATGCTAGCTGTGCATCATAACCAGTTTATCCACCTACACTTTCCTATCATTACTGTGCCCCATTCTCCATTTGTTTGCTACACCTGGTGCTTGCATCATGCTTTAATTACAATAATCTCCAGGTAGCGACTCCATCTTCTTGAATGTTTGTACAGCACTCTCCAAAACAGACCACGGGATCATTCTCAGGGTTCCTCAGTACATCTGTAACACCATTCCTAGTGGGAGCAACACTGTGTTAAGCCCACTGTGACCTAGATACACCAAGCACCAAGTCATCCAGACTAACCTATATGGTTCTACATTAAATAAAAGTAAAGGGTATGTTTCTTCTAGGTGTTTGTTTTTCTTTGTAACACCACTATTAGCACTTCCCATGAAAATTTGTCCACTGTTTGTAGCAGACTTAATAGGCTTTTCCATTTTATTTTCCCATGTAGCTGACTGCAAAATATTTTAAAATGTTATGTCCATAACGGAAGTGTATAGCGCTGTACATGATCCATATTAGCTCAGGAGTTATTCTGATATCCTGTGGCAAGCGATTCCACAAACTCAGCCATAAATGCCTTATTTCTAACAGCTTTTTGCTTCAGTCTGCACTGTGTCCAATGCAGAGCCTGCTATGGAGTGTGGGGCAGAAGGGAAGTTATCTCCCAGAGGCTTTTGATAGCAACCTGCCTCACAATGGCTCCTATACTGATGGCTGCTGTTTGTCCTAATGCCTCTGCAGGTCTTGGTAGCTTGGATTTTACACTGTCTTCTCTATCAGCTGTGTTCCAGTAAACTGCAGTGCTGCTTTCCCGCCCCCCCTGCACAGTTTCAGGACATACCTGGCATACCAGTCTTGTTAAACGCGAGATCTTGCGTGTATGGAACTGAAGGTGATGAAGGCAGAGCTGGAGGAGATACAGGGCGGAATGTGTGGACATCAAGGCATGAATTACAGGTACAAACCAAAGTCTGAGAAAAATTAAAACATGAATTTTTGTTGAACTACTGTCCAAAATTATCTTGGACTTCCAGATAGCGTGCAGTAAAATAGAAGCAGAAAATATGCTCTGTCCATGCTACAGAGATCTGTTGCGTTCTCTTAGCAAGGGACATTTTCTTACAGGGTGTGGATAATTGATCCAATTATAGCAATATATTTATGACAATGACTGCTGACCCTCCCTTTACATCTCTACAACACAAAATTAGAACATACCCCTGAGACTTTTCTTGCTCTCAAAAAGATGTAATGGCTCCAGGGTGGCTCCGAAACAGCTGTGGCATTCAAAGAATATCCTAGTAGGATTTATACATCTTTATTTTTTGAAGAGGGGAAGGAATTTTAAAAGAATTGAGAAGAAGGCATCAAGAAGCTGAGTCAATTCTGTTGTCTTTTTTAAAAACAGTGATTTACTATCTAAGGTCCTGTGACATAGCCTTGTTCCATTGGTACTGATATCAGGGAAATACATGTTCTGCGCTGGTAGCCTTGAATGTGGGCTCATATTTACACAACATGTGACATCTTAGGAGACTGGAACGAACAAACCTTTGCAGAATAGAAGTAACAGAAATGAAGTCATGCTATCAGAATAAAGTAATGAATGCCAAAGCTTTTAAACTGACCCTTCACGGCTGCATAATATTTGTAAGTCTCCTGTTCAAAGCCTCCAAGTTATCAAAGGATCAACTGGCAGGGAGAAGTAGAAGGCACAGGCCTCCAAGGTTATATCCAGTCTACTGTTCTTACAGATAACTATAATCTATAAGCTTTTTCTAAACTAATCATGCTGCATTTCACAAATAATTTGGGGGTTTTTTGTTCTTGTTAATTCTGTTTCATTCCAACATAAATACTAGGTAAGTCTCCTTCCCCAGATTAATTACAACAGCCAAAATCATAAAAACAAGGAAAGCAGTTGCTGCTGTTTGTTGTATTTATGGGCCTTTGTTCTTTCCATGTTCAGCAAGACAAATCTGTTTTACTCCCTCCTTCTGGATAGTTCCTGAAATATTTGTACCATCTTAGTGCTTTCAACAACTGAGAAAGTTTTCTAAACAACAGCTTCACAAGAGTGCAGTTTTTAACTTAAAGAAGCATTTCTCCAAACAGCTTGGTAAAACTTTAGGAAAACTTTTCATGCACATATATTTTTTAAATTCTTCCACAATACGCCGCAGGCCAGAAGCTGAGAGAGGAAGGGAACGGGTAAGATTAAGGAAAGAAAGTATAAGAAACCCTACTTTTCACAACATGTGTCTTCCATCTCAGAAGAAAAATATTGGAATTGTTGAGGTTTTTACTATCAAACTTCTTTAACCTTTCCTTACTTTTTCTAGTAGACTGGGGAGATGGAAAGAGAAAATGTGGAGGAAGGCTAGGGAAGAAAAAATAGAAGCAAAAATTCAGGGAATGAAGTTTTATATTGTTTCCAAAGGCTGAAAATATTCCATGAAAACCAAAGAAGAACAATGAGTTCTTCTGAGAACAAAAGAAACCCTCAGAAAACCTGGAGTACTTCAATCAAAATTTTTGCAGTTTCTTTTTCTCATGCAGTTTTGGGGGGAGAAGTCTAGGTTTCCTGACAGACAAACTGTGTATCTCCTCAAGGAGAGTGGCTGAGCAGATGCAACAACTCCTGCCAATCGCATAGAAACAGCAGTTGAGCTCCAGGGGCACAACACTAGGGATTGTTGTTTTGGAAGGAACCAAGGTCACCCGTCAGATCCTGTGAGCAGCCTGGAAGTTGTGGGAACTGCCCTAGGCAGGGCACACCATGGCAACTCCAAGGTTTTATTCTTTCCTCCTGCATCTGCTCGGCATGAAATGATGACCCAGATTGGTGAGGAATGCTCTACACCTTCTGCTAACAGCCCATATCCCTTCATCACCTGCTGCTGAGCTACACGCCAGAAGGACAGAGGTGCTGCTAAGAGCTAAGGGAGAAGGAACTATGTGTTTCTGTTCACTTCCCCACGGCAACATGCTTATCAGTCATTGTTTCGGCTCATTTCACTCTAACCATGCTATGTTAAGAGACCAGCAGTTCCTTGCACATGGCTCAGATGGATTCCAATATTAACAGGAGCTGATTCTTTCTATATTGAGTTTTGCTTCAAGTTAAAGTGTAATGAAATGGCCATTGACCTTTTTTTTTTCTTCTTCTTAATTTTATTTTCCTAATAAACCTTGCAGGTTTAATACAAAAGAGAACATGCAGAACAATGGAAACTTTGCTAGAGCCAGAAGATGGTCAGAAAGCAGCAAACCACTGATGCCAAATGATACAGGACCAAAATGTTTATCTGTGTTTTACAGACAGCTGAGTAATTTTATGGCCCCAAACCCTTTTGTAGCTTTATAATAATATTCTGCAGTTCAAGGAATTCTGTTCTGGGACTGAGAGGAACCCATTCTTGCCCACCCACCTATGTATAGTCAGATGCCCTCTGAGAGCTTTCATTTTGCTTCCTCGGTTACCGACCCCAGGTAGGAGGCAGGATACGCAGTTTCACAGGTGGGAGGCATGACCCCTGGTGTGAATTTTCTATGGCATCAGCCAATTTGTAGAACAAACTGTAGGTATAGAGTGGGAAGCCTTAGCAGTTGTAGCAAGGTGGTGGAGATCAAGGGAGCGGAGCGCAAGGAAAGGCAAACCAAGTAGATAAAAAGAATTTGTGTGATAGATTGAGAAGCAAAACAGCAAATCGTTTAGAGGGTTGGCAAACTTTAAAAATAGTAGTCCTGGGCAAAGCTTTAGATAATGACTTTTAACGTAATAGTTTTATTTTCCCCTCTTGTCTAATATTCCTCCTGGATGAACAGGGTGCTGCTTTATTAAACCACAGAAGCGATTCCAGCTCTTACAATGCTAAAGGACAGAATGTGGCAGAGGTCAGCAGCTGAACGTGCCTGGGCCAGGAAAGGAAGAATGAGCACAGCACAACAGGAGAAGCACCTCTTCGTTGAGATGGTTTTCAGGAAATGCTTGTACCTGCCCCTCGCGGGATCGGGGGATTTTGGGATATGCGCGACCCACGCGCGCCCCCAGCCCTGCCCCCCGCGCACACGTGCTGTCGGCCCCGCCCACAGGGGACGGCCGCGCCCAATCAGAGGACGGCGAGCAGCCCCGCCCCGCGCGCGCCGGCCAATGGCGTTGGGGCGCCGCTCCGCGGGACGGCGGCG
>VXAY01001349.1:480023-495169 GCA_013399855.1 Oxyruncus cristatus
GGGGGGCGGCCGGCGCGGCGCTCCTCCCGGGCTGCCGGCGGCGTGTGCTGCTGGGCGCTGCCCACGGGGTTGCTCTGCGCCTACGGCTTCTTCTGCAGCGTGCGGCCGTCCGAGCCCTTCCTCACCCGCTACCTGCTGGGGCCGCACAAGAACCTCTCCGAGACACAGGTACGGCGGTCCCCGGCGCCTCTCACCCCCGCGGGGGGTGTCGGTGTGTCTGTGTTTAGTTTGTGAGTGCTGGGGGTCACCGCTGCCTTTTCCCTCCCGCAGGTGTTCAACGAGATTTACCCGGTGTGGACTTACTCCTACCTGGCGCTGCTGTTCCCGGTGTTCCTGGCCACGGACTACCTGCGGTACAAGCCCGTGGTGCTGCTGCAGGGTCTGAGCCTCATCGTCACCTGGTTCATGCTGCTGTACGCCCAGGGGCTGCGGGCCGTCCAGTTCCTCGAGTTCTTCTACGGGATGGGGACGGCCACCGACATTGCCTATTACTCCTACATCTACAGCGTCGTCGATGTCAACCTGTACCAGAAGGTCACCAGCTACTGCCGCAGCGCCACCCTGGTGGGCTATACGGTGGGCTCGGTGTCCGGGCAGGTTCTTGTGTCGGTGGCAGGATGGTCCCTCTTCAACTTGAACGTTATCTCCTTAACCAGCATATCCATTGCCTTTGGCACGGCGTGGTTCCTGCCGATGCCACAAAAAAGCCTTTTCTTTCACCACACCTCAAGTCAGCAGGTCAGCTGTGAAATGAAGGTGATGGACTGTAAAAATGGATCGGCCGTCCAAGATCATCCTGATGTGCAGAGGGCACCTGGCTGGGAGGATGAGACAAAAGTTCCCTTAAACGGGGAGGGTCATTCAGCAGAGAAACAGGTGAGTTGTGCCCTTGGTTTTCATAAGATGCCATACTGACGTGGTTGTCACACATGCATATGTGCTTATATGTACGTAGCAGTAGAGATGTAATATCTAAGAGCAAAAAAATATCCCTTTGCTTATCTCACTTCCTTATTTATGGCACAGAGAAAATTATTACTGGCATCCTTTTGCTGTTTGAGCATGGTAGGCTGCTCCTTAGTTTTCTGAAATTGCTCTCCATGTCTTCCAGTGCTGTAATTAAAATGCTCTGGTCATCAAATTGCCATTCAGTGGTACAAAGCAAGGGGTATCTCTGGGGCACTAAAAATTCAGTATATACAAATTCTGTGTGCGCTACTGGATGCATCAGTGACTTGCAGAAAAGAGGCAATTCTTTCTGCACTCTCATTTTGACATTTGTTACTTCAACTGTTGTGTAAGTTGTGCAGTAATAAGCTGTGTAGTAACTGGGTTTTATCTTATGATCCTGGAAGGAAACTGGTCTAGGAAGGGAACTGCATTAGTTCTTGAGAGCACTTGGAGACAGACATTGATGAGTTATAGATGGTCAGAATACAGATAAATTGCAGGAAACACCTTTGCATAATAGCAATTCAATGCAGCCCTTGAGAGCACTGAGGTAGTGCCCTGACTTGTGGCTTTTGTAGGCTGCCTAACCTCTAGCAAAGTCACTTGTATGGAAAAAAGTGTTCAGGCACCCTTGCTGGGTGTGTTGGGTCCTACGTGGTGATGAGTGAGCAGCCTCCAGTTTGGAGTCCCAATGTGTGTGTGTAGTTGCCTGCTGGGCAGGTCTGTGCCCCACTGCTCCAGGGAAAAATCTGTAGGGGGATTCTCAGCAGGGGGATTTGAGGGCCTGGGGAAAGGTCAGCCTTGCTCCTCGAACAGAAGGAGGTCTTGCTTGTTCTGAGAACAAGCCAGAAGGTAAGCACGGCTGTTGGATTACTCAGCAGTGGGTATTTCACTTAGCAAGTAAGCCAGAGTTAGCTGGTTTGGGGGAGGCAGCACCCAGGGCTGCTTTCAGCTTCTCCAGCTACAGCTGAGAATTAAAGGTATTAACATTCCAGGGACTTAATCCTGCCCCATCCAGCACGATCTTGTGTGAGCAAAAGTATTTTTAACCGTGCTATGCTTGTGTGCTGAAGGATATTTGTTAAGACAAGTTCTGTGCCACTAATGACTAACATATAACTTATCCATCCCTTTTGTTTATCCTATTCCTATCCTGTAAGAGTACATGTGGTTCCAAAGTAACTCTGAGTAGTTTAAAAAAGGAGCAAGTATACCTACGTAGCTCCCCAGAGTTCAGTTATACCAAGTGCTAAAAGTTGAGAAGCACTGGCGTGTGTGACAATAGTCCTCCTTCCTGAGGTAACGACAACCATATCTCACAAACATGAATGGCTGTAGGAATAATTATACTGAAGAAGCACTGCCAGGTGGTGGGAGGGCAGATGGGCTTTTCTGGTTTATCAGGCACATGCTTGGGCTGAATGTGCCAAATCAGTTTTTGCAGTGTATGTGACAGTTCCCTTCTCTTGTTTTTCCTGTGCCTAAACTTGAGCTTTGTGTGAAATCTTCTGTGTGGGCATTATGTGCTAAGGTCACCTTGTCACAAGCTGACCTCTTCCCAAGTTGTTCTCCTGGGCTTTGGAGGAGTGGTATCCATATGCAGAACAAGAGTTACGCCATAGGCAAAGCACCAATGGACTTCATGTGTTTAATACAGTTGCTTAGAAATCAGTGACACTTTAAGAGGTGGAAGAAAGCAAGTTCAGGACAGGGTTCAGGCTGTGGTCTTTGGGAATGTTAGTAGAAATACTGTAAAATGAGTTTTATTGCTCATGGAGAATAGTCTTTCCCAGGCACACTGCATAATTCCCCCAGGCAAAGGGCATACCGCCAACAGCCCAAAGTTGCTGCTGCTGTCTGGAAACCACGCTGAAACTGGACGTGTGACAGCACAATGCGCAATAGCTCAGTCCTGTGACACTGCTGTCTGTTTCCCTGTAGGGAATCCAAGTTCACAGGGGCCAGAGATGCTGGGTGGGCCTTGGGGCTCAGCCCAGTCTCACATGAGCAGTGTAACTGTTCCTCTGGTTCACCCAAGAAGGGTCTTGCCTGTTTGCACAGACTCCGTTCATGTGTCCATGCAGCAAATGTAATCAGGAACTCTTGTCTACAAAGTAAAGACATGCTCTTTTCCTTGCTGTTGTTGACAAAGTGGTAAAGAACAGGACTGTAACAGTGTGCATGTGAAAAGCAATTTTGATTGTTGTCATCCTCTGTTGCAAGAATTGATCTATTTTCAATTATATTTCCTAAGGGTCGGCCCCCTTTTGTGCTCTTTCTAGAGTGGAAAGCTTCGTTTTTTTATCTCGTGCCATTTGTCAGGGCATTTTATTTCATGCCATTTGTCAGGACACTTGTATGTACAGGAGCTGCCATTTGTGACAGCAGTGTCTGGTGGAAGTAGCTTCTGTTTCTCTTTGGATCCCCAGGTGATATCTCTCACCTTGAAGCCTTGGTGAGCTTTAACAGGGGTAGAGTGTGTTGTAAGGAAATTGCTTCTTTGAATATTAATAAACCCTAAATGCTAGTACTAATGAAAATCTAATTTTATTGTGGGGAGATATACTCCTCTGCTGCCTTTCATGTTCTTTGTGCTACAAAATTTGGTTGAATTTGGATCATGACTTAAAAGTGTCAGTGATGCTTTTTGTCTTTATGATTTAAAGGGCTGGCTTCTGATTCTGTCTTGTTGAAGTGGATATTTTGTCTTGTTCTTCTGTATCTCATCTCTGGTACCTTTCTGTTGCTCACATAACATCAGCAGTTCCTGCTCTCTGATTGGGAGAACCAGAGATGGAGGGTTGCTTGGGATTGAACCCTTCCTCTGCACGTAAGGGAAAGGCCCCGGTTAGTGCAGAGACCAGTTCCTGAAACTGTGGGATGGGGAAGCTTTTTATTCATTGCACTGTGGAGGTTTGTGTCTAAGAGTGGTATTGTCACTCATCAGTGATCAGACCACCTGAAAGGGGCAGTTTTGTGGGCCAGACTGAAGTATTTATAAGCAAAAACTTTACGTTTCTCTCCCCTTCCTTCTCCAATCTATGCAGGAGCAGAAAGTAGACTTCATAAAGGTGCTCAAGGATCTCTGGCGGGACTTCCTGCAGTGCTACTCCTCCCGGACCATGCTCTGCTGGTCTGTGTGGTGGGCACTGTCCACCTGCGGATACTTCCAGGTCATCAACTATGCTCAGGGCCTGTGGGAGATGGTGCTGCCTTCTCACAGCACAGAGATCTACAACGGTGCCGTGGAGGCAGCCTCGACACTCCTAGGTAAGCTTCCCTCACAGACACAGGAAGGGTGCTCGGTGTTGAGTTAGTCACTGCACACAGCTCTGATTCCTGTAATCCAGGACGTAGGTGTTTAAAAGAGCCTCCCAAGTCAATCTTCATTCTGAAATATTTGGGAGAAGGCTTCAGGCATGTGGCTGAGTTTGTGTTCTTGGCTGTCACTATGGCAGGGGGTTATGCTTGGTTTAACCATTCAAAGTCAGACTAAGGGCACTGTGCTTTTGGTTTTCCTCCAGCAACACAGGGAATGTATGAAGGTTTCTGTACACGTACAGCATGCAGTGAGGCACGTTTAGTCATTTCAGCACTGTTAAGAGGAGAAGCTATTAAGATGACAGAAGTTGGTTGACGTGAAAGGGACAGGTAGGTCAGTCAACACAGACATTTGTTTATTAAGTTGTTCAGTACTGTTTCATTACCAGAACTAGGACAATACTTTTTTCATATAGCTAACATACCCTTAGAGAGGCTTTCTAGATGTTGCTGCAGCATGTTCCTTTAATTTGATGGACTCATCATTCCATCATCTGCTGTGGACGTCCCCTACCTGGAGGCAAAAGAAACCAAGGTATACAAATGAATTATTAGTATTTTCTTGGGTGTGCTCAGCCACTTCGTGAAGTTTGGTAGGATGTTGCAGCTGGTTTATAGTTCTAAAAGCTGATCTACAACCCATTGTTAGTTGGGTTTGAAACTTGGCAACTTGATTTTGAGGGCTTTGGCTATTCAGTAGTCCTTGGTGTGCTAAACCTGCATTTAAATAGCACACAGTCATATGCTGTTCCTCCACCCTAGCATGATGCTATGGCTCTGCTTTCTTGTTTGAATTGACTTCCTCTACCATCCTGCCTTGTTCCCAGGAAGGAAAAGAATTGGTATCAAGGGAAAGAAGACCCATGATGTGTTGGAATGTCAGCAGATTTTAAAAAATGGGGAAAAAAAAAAAGGGATATTTTTCAAACCTTATCACAAACATCGTTGCTATCAAGATCTCTTTCTAAAAGGCCTGTGAACAATGGACCTGTTAGAAAAAAAGTGATTGGCAGTAAACTCTTGTAAAACTGGAGTTTTTAGTTTTCCATTTTGATTTTTTTTTTTACCTCTAGTATCTTTTTTATAAATGGTTGAATCATTCTGGGTGATGTTTTCTGAAAGCAAATTAGCCTCTGGCCCTGAACTGCTCTGAAGACAGAACCAGAAGATCCCTTCAGTTGATACAGATTAATAGCTTGAAAGAAGTAAAGTTTAGTGAAGTAACAGTCACAACTAAAAGCTTGAAGTGTATATCAGGACTGGAAGGGACATGTTAAGGATGAGCATGCAGTGACCTGACTCCCCAGGCACTAGAGCAAATGCTCTAGCTTCTGACTTCCAGTTAAAACTTATTAATGAGCAGTTTATTTATCTCTGATGTCATGCCAAGGTTGTATTTTAGCACAAAATATTTGCTCTGAGCCAAAGAAATCAAGGTTTTCTAGTATTCTTGGGTAAGGTTAAGCTTTTTGTTCTCTTCATCATCTTATTAGCCCCTCTTTGCACCAAACCTTGAGTTGCATTGTCCTTGAAGGTGGGTGACCAGAGCAGCACTCGGCTTTATTCAGTGAAACCTTAGACTTACAGAAAAAGATACTGTTTACTCCTCTCCCTTTAGTAGATATACCTTTCCTGGTGCATCCCATATCTGATTTTCCATCATTTTCATCACTTTCATCACTCTTAGTCATTCTGTGCTCAGTTATGAGCAATGTGTGGCAACCTTTGTGTCATATGCTGTTGCCATCCCTGCCTGTGTGGCGCTGCAGAAGGGTTGAATTTGAGCACGGTGACTCATGTACCTGTCCTGGGCAAGATAAACAGTATTCCTCCTAGGGAGGTCAGCTGACTGTTAAGCTGCATCTGTGCACCTTCTTGGAAATATGTCAGTCCTTTATCAGTTTGGGTTGTGAAACAACTGGATCAGCTGCAGGTGTCTCATGGCAGGACACAGATTGAATATCTTAATTAGGTGTCGGGCTGATACATCCCTTACACATAGGGAGAGCCCAACTTCATGAGTTGCCGTGAGATCCCCAGAGAGTCATGTCTGTTCCCAAATTTCAGAATTGCTAAGACAGTTGGAAGAAGGCCCTAGGACTTACCTTCTTTTTGCATCTTGGGGTTTTGCTGCTGGGGAGCCAGACTTTCAAATGTCAGTCAGGTGGTGTCACAGCAAGCACTGGGAAGAAGAGTTTAGTGGGGGGAAATAAATTCCTTTCCCTTGGCATAGCTCCCTTTTGTAGTCCCCAAGATTGATGTGAGGCCTGACAGGATCACAGGCTTGTGCACACGGATGGAACACAAGGAGTCTTGGTGTGCTTGAAGGTTTTCTAAGATAATAGGGCATCTAAGGGCTACAAAGAGCTTAGATGTTGCACTGTAGCACTTCTGTACTTATAATGCTGAATACAATCCTGTTTGTCATGGATCCCCAGTAAACCTCCCTTTGTCAGTAAGCTGTTTGTCTAGTTTGCTCTGTACAGCGGCGCTTTTATGCTGTTGGTTGCTATTTGGCTTGTTTGCAGAACAAGGCCTACTCCAAATGGGAATTTTCTATTAATGTGATATGTATTTAGGCTTCTCAGTAGCTACAACAGTGGTTCTGCATGAACACCTTGTCTGCTCATTGATTTGCGTGAAATATCACATATTTTCCATCTTATGATCTATCTTCTTTCCCCATCTTCCCTTCATAAAATCCAGCCAGAGTAACAAACCTGTTCTGATTTCAAAGGATTGATCTTGCACAATCGATAGTACATGATTGTACCTTGTGAGTCGGCTGCATCCCAGGAGATGTGGATTTGGACTCCTCTTCTTACTTACTCTTACAGCCCAACGTGCTGATGACAGTAAATGTAGGGGTTTGTGCCTCCTGGGAGAGAGCTCTGACAGTTGTACATCAAAGTAGGTAATGTCTTCCTACCCCCCTAAAGCAGGACAAAATTATTAGCTGAGTGCTTTTGAGAACCAGGGTTTGCATTTCTCAAAAGAAATCACCCAATTGACAGCACTGCCACAGTCAAGTGCAGAGGACTAGATGGCAGTGGCCTGAGTCCTGGGGCTGTTGTGCTTCTGGAGCCAGAGAGAGGACTTCGAGGACCATCAGCGTTGACCTATGTATTTTTTTTTTTTTCCATGTTTCTGTGAAAGTGAGTGGGAGTTTACAGCAGGGTTCCAGGCGAGGGAGGGGTCAGGAAGGAGAGCCCAAAAGGTGTTCACATTCATGCCCTCCAGTCATGTTTGGCTGTCAGGGGTTGTACAGCTCTTAATACGTGGTCTCCAAATTGCTCCAGCTGAAATTAGTAATGGTTATACTTTCCTTCCTCTCACAGGAGCTGTTGCAGTCGTTGTTGTGGGTCACATAAAAACATCCTGGGCCATGTGGGGTGAAGTGGCACTTGCCCTGTTCTCCTTTCTTATTGCTGCTGCTGTATATGTCATGGACACTGTTCATAACATCTGGGTGTGCTATGGATCCTATGTTGTCTTCAGAATTATCTATATGATGCTAATCACAATAGCAACGTGAGTATCTTTTTAATGTAAACTGCTCTCAAGGTTACAGCTGGTGTGAAAGGGGGGTATTTTCTGTTTAACAAGTCTGTTGCAACGGTTTGTATTTTGATTCAGGTTGGAAACTGAGGCATGGAGATATATTTAGCTGGCAGCGTGCCCAAGCTTCAAAGTCTTATGACACTAAAGTGACTACTTCTTAATATTAGATAATGCTGTTTGCCAGGGGGATGTTTTCCATAGACATGGCTGGAGTGAAGCGTTAACAGATGAGGAGATGATTGATGCTTTGCCTGTGTTGAAGCATCAACTCTCCCTAACCTGTAAGGAGGAAAACTTCAATGTTATTTGTCACTTTGGGGAAGAAAACACTGGTTTTGAACCACACATGCATAATCACTACGAGACAGCTCAAGCACAATATGAGGAGTGATGCTGAAACTGGTAACTGCAAAGGGAATTCTGGTTAGGAGGATGCCAGAGGTTATGGACCACAGTGCAATAGATTGAAACTTTGAGACTGCCAACATCTCTCTGAAATCAGAGTGTGTTGTGCTGTTTTAGGGGTTTTTTTGGTTAGTTTAAAAAAAAAAAAAGTTTTTGCATGTGTCTAAGATTCTCTTTTAGCTTCTAGTCCATCATGAACCTGTTTAGAAAATACACCATCAGTGCAAGGTAATTTAGCTGTGAAAAATAATGGCCAGTCCATGTAACTCCTAAGGCTGCATAGTCATCTTGTCCAGAAATGTTCCTCCCATTTGTGAAGTCCCTTGCTTTTTCTATGCCCTTATGTTTTGGGTCATCCCTTTCTTTCCAGGTTCCAGATCGCTACAAATCTCAGTGTGGAGTGGTATGCCCTGGTGTTTGGGATCAATACTTTCATTGCCTTAGCACTTCAGACTGTGCTCACTTTGATTGTTGTGGATGCCAGTGGGCTTGGGTTGGACATCTTCACCCAGGTATGTCAGGTGGTCTTACCTTAATTGACGGAAGGGAGAGAGGGAAGGAGGAAGGTAAACCAAGCTGTAAAGCTTTTCAGCTGTCTCTTTCTGGGTCAAGGGTATGTAGAGAAATAATCACTGATTCCTGATGTTTTAGAAGAGGAAGGGAGCGTATTTATTATCCTTACTGCTTGATTTAACCAATTATTTTTATTTTCTTTTCCTCTTCTCTGCAGTTCATGATTTACGCCTCTTACTTTGCGGTCATCTCCCTGGTGTTCTTGGTCAGTGGCATATGCAGTATTGTGAGAGCTTACAGAAGACAAGAGCAGACACAAAGCAGATCGCCTGAAAGCCAGTAGTGCACCAAGCGAAGACTCTTGGTGACTACATATGAAGATATAGGTCTGGTTTTAATCTCTGCCTTTTCTTCCCAAAGCAGTCACCTTAACAGTATTTGATCCATATTTATACTATATTAGTAGCACATTTTAGAAGGCAAATGTATTAGCTCTTACATAAGTAAGAACAAATAACTTCTTTCTAAAATGCCTTTCGTTATTCTGTTGCATATATGGGATGTGCAGCAGAGAACAGTAAAGCTTTCTCAAAGAATGAGAGAGGTTTTAGTCTAAGGCTGTCCGTCTGCAGGCAGCTTTGTGATTGTCTAGTCAACTGCTGCTCTCTCTGTCACTGAGGTGCTGCTGCAGGGCAGAAGTGAGGGCACACTAACAGAGAGAGAGCCCCAGGCCTGGGACAGGAGGTGGCCTTAGGGCTGTGCTCTGCAGCGTGGCTCTCGCTGGGGCTGCCCTGTGGTGCTGGTTGCTCCATTTTGAGGACTGGATCACTAATGTTTCTGCATACACACATGCTTCCTTGAGGAGCTTGTACTGTTTCTCCTGCTCCTGTCTTCTGTCACCCCAGCTGCCAGCCCGTGGCTGATCATGGTGCTTCCCCAAAAACATAACTATGTCCTGGGGCAATTTGTAACACTGCTGGACTGGCTTTCAGCAGAACTACTTGTGCCAGTACCCAAAGGACTGTAAAGCTGGAGGGGAAGTTGAGAGGGAGTTTAAATAAACAAGATGCTAATCCAAGGGACCCTTGGACAACTTTGTGTTTGTCCTTCAGGGCTGCAGGTTTCTGTGATCACAGGAGTCACTGCTTCACAACCCTGGGGACTGGACTATTTCAGTGGGGTGGTGGATGTTAGCACTAAGAAGTAGGGTGACTTTCAGGATTTTAAACTATTCTTTATAGCCTTGGAGAATTGTGACTCTGGTGACTAAATAGACACCTTTGGTTATGGTAGTCAGCAGAGTGACTGTCTTAGGCTTTGAAAAGTGATGACTTACGGTCTGTCAGTTTTTTTCCCCCTTATTGTAAAATGCCTTTATGCTTCTACTGGGTCTCTGTCCACGAATTCTACCTCCTTTTTCCACATGAGCGGAACAATGAATGTTTGGAGTGGGCAGCCCTTTTGTTTTGTCCAGTTTAAGCAATTTGGGACTTACATCATGTCTCTTTTTTAAAAATAATTTATTTTTTCTAAATTGCTTCAGCACTGGGAAGAAGCTGCACAGAGTTGTCCTGGGCTTGGGCACCTGGATACTCAGGAACCATGATCAGCACAGCAACGGATATCTGCAGTATACTGTGGAAATGGCCTGTAGTCTGTCCCTGTTGCTGTGCAGGTTGTGGTGAGTTTACGTGTACAGGAGAGCTGGCAAGGGAGAAGGTGCAACATGTTGTGCTTCCCTCCGTGCCTTCTCCCTGTGTGTTGGTTAAGGGTTCTTCCTTCTTTCAGCTGAAGAAGCAGCTTTGGTTCATAACTTGCTTTGAGTGCCATGGAAACTTCACAGCATTGGGGTTGGGAAGGTGTTTTCCCTCTGACTGCGACATTTCTCATCATTTTCTGTGAGCCTGAGCCATTATCACACAAGGTGAATGATTAATCCGTTTGGGATCTGGGGTCTGAGGAGCCCTTCCAGGCTGGCTGCTCAGGGAAACCCATTCCCCAAAGCTGCTCTGTGTTTGCAGGCTGCCTCCTAAAACAGCCCCCTAAAGAGGGGCCCAGCTGCACTGGCATTTACACACATAAACTTCAGCCTTATCCTGAAATGGAAACTTGAAGCCACCCATGTATATATTCCTTTCTCTGCTGTTTTTTGTTTTTAAAAAAATAAAATCTGAAGCCATGAAATGCTAGCTGATGATCTGTCCTGGTACAGGGACAGTCTGTCCTTTGAGTTCCTTGGTCTGCTGGCAGTTGCAGCAAGGCCAGAGGAGTGGGTGTACAGAACTCTTGTCAAGGGACCAAAAGAAGCAGCTCAATTTTAATCATGTTTCTCATACAGAGAACAAATCTTTGATGGGGAACAGCCCAGTTATTTTAAAAGCAAGTCAAAAATTAACTAACAAATTACAGCAATAGCAATGATTTTTCTACCAAAGTAATGAAACTGTGGCAACTGCAATAGAGAGGCACACTACACTGTATACATTTTCAGATCTGCTAATGTATGGAAGCCACACCTGGATGTTCTTCACGTTCGTAGCTATGCTGTTGCTGTGGGGATGAGGTGACTATAGAGCCTGACTGGAGCTGTATGCAGAGTTAATGATGCCTATGAAATTCTGTAACCATGTTGACATTGTTGGTTTCTAATTGAATAGATATTTTTGTTAAATAAAACTACTCCGAGATGTCCTGTGTGGCCAGTGTTTGTTTTCCATCTCGATAGCTTGTTAATCCACAGCACTGCTGCTTCAGGTTTTTCTGAGCATCTTTCTAACGAAGAAAACAATATAGGACAAAACATGCAAAAAGAAGCTAGTCTTCAAAAAGCTGGTAATTGCTGGCTGGCTTCTCTAGGTTTGCAGAACTCTGTGCAAGTGTCTTGTATTAAGGATTCTTAATTGCTGAACTCTAGTTCCAGTGCAGGCTGGTCCAAGGAGGGAAATTATCACTCACTGATGCAGGGTAACCCTGGGATGCATCAGTCTCACTAAGGGTGACAGCAGGGGAAAGCCGGTGTAGGTTTGCCATGCAGGAGGACCTTTCTATTTGCATTGACCTAATTACAAAACTGAGGCCTTAAGGAAGAAATGCTGTAAGTTCCGCATCCCAGCATACCCATACTTGTCTGCCTTGGAAAGCTCTCCCTGCGTTGTGCTTCCGGATGTCTTGCACCTCACAGTACAGGCTGGGCTGGAGGGCAAAGTGATCTCTGAGCATATGCTGCCAGTTTGATGTAAGTTGGTGTG
Organism: Oxyruncus cristatus; assembly: GCA_013399855.1. Classification (NCBI taxonomy): domain Eukaryota; kingdom Metazoa; phylum Chordata; class Aves; order Passeriformes; family Cotingidae; genus Oxyruncus; species Oxyruncus cristatus. The sequence continues at coordinate 492,023 of VXAY01001349.1, forward strand.
GGTAGTAGTCCAGCAAGCCCTCTGCACAACACCAGAGGCAAGAGAAAAGGGGTGTTCTGGGGAGGAAAGGGGGAGGGGAGTCTTTTTTACAACCATTTCCTTCAGAGCTTTACTGCTGAGGCAGGAAGGATAGGGCTGTCAGCTTGTCAAGTTTGCTCTGAATTTCATTCATCTGCCTTCCCTGGGTGAATGCAGGAGTAAGCTGTGCAGGGATGAGTTTGACAGTGTGAGGGATTAAAATCTCTGTTCGTATATATCAGGAAGGCAGCTAGTAACTCATACAGGCATATAGCATTACCGTCGCAGGTGGATTCAAATCTTTCACATGCGGTGCTGGTGCAAGGTGCTGTGACAAGAACCCTGAGGCTGCTCCCGACTTCAAGAGAAGCAAGTCCACGTGAACTGTGGATATCCTCCTTGCTCCTCCCATCGCATCCTGCCACATCGTGTACAGCTGAGAGAGCTGAAAAGGGACACACAGCTGCTGTGAAGGAGCTGAATTTCTGCGTTGGAGATACAGCACACAGCGCAGTTTGATGGAGATGAGATAAATACTACACACGGCTGTCTGCCTGGGAAGCTGTGGCTGTTTCTTTGTTCCAGCTGATGCTCTGGGCTGCTGGAGGTGAGTGTTACTACTGAATCTGTGTGTCCTGCACCAGATCTTATCTGCTGGTAAGATCAAGATGGTATAGTTCCTAGACTAAAGCTAAAAGAGGGGGTTTAGTTCCTGGGATCGCTGTTATATTGAGATGTGCTGGGCTTGTTCTGTCCAAAAAGCAAGGAATAGTAAGAGCTGCCAAAGGCTGCTGTTTCAGGAGCAGCACCCACTGCTGTCCCTCTGGGCTAGCACTGGCTGTGACAGCCCACCAGGGCATGGCAGGGCTACACGCAACCCTGCTGTGGCTGTGTGCGTATGTGACACAGCTGGCTGCTCTGGCAGTGCTCTCAGGGAAAGGGAAGGGTTTTGTGTGGAAGTGGTTGCATTTTCTTCTCTGTTGGTGTGATTGCAGCCAAGTACTGGGAAAGAAAGAGGGACTTCGTCTATGGAACTGGGAGCTCTGGATCCTGTTCCCAGCAGCTCTGAATACTGTCAATTGTTTCCCACACAAAATACAAAGGTGTTAAGGTGCTTGTTCACCATTGCTCTAGAGGTGTTATGCAGCCTTTCTCTGTGAAATGTACTCCCTCTGCATGAAACAGTGTTCCCTGTACAGTGTCTGATGCATTAGTTACATGGAAAAGAGCAGCCAATATGTCGGGGTTGCTCTTTGGATCCCTGCACTGCTTAGCTGCTGTTTTCATTGCATTTTTCATAACCATTCTCTGTAGCTTCCTCACAGATGGGAACATCTGAAAACCTACATTTAATGACATGTGGGTTAATGAATGCATGCGTGAATTTAGATTGACCTCGTATTATTAAGTTATCATTACCAAGCACCACAGCTTGATATTCCAACAATGGGGTCTAATCCTTGTCTTACTCACACTGATTTGTTATTAGTCAAATAAAGCATCTCTTGTGAACGAAAGGGTTAGCACTGGCTTTTAAGCTGAAGGATAGTCTTATGAAAAAGGAGAGTGGAAAGCTTTGGTATTGTGCCAAGTTCTCTGAATTGTAGTATGCTATGAATTTGTCAAAGATACCTATCTATGAAATGTGGAAAATCAGAAATTCAGCGTATTGTCTGCATGTGTGGGGTAACTGCATGCCCTAGGTGAGGTCAGTGGTTGAAGTTACTCCAGGTACAGCAGGAACCATTGCCAAGCAAGTAACTGAATGTTATCTCCACTAAATATCAGAGAGCCCTTTCAGCCCACTGGAAACAATATCAAAACCCATTTCTCTTTCTCAATATATGGTGTAGGATGAGCAGAAATCCTGAGGTTGTGGAGTCCAGCCTCCTCCCACAGCATGTGGCCTATGATGACAGATGTCTTCAGAGATCTTCTGAACCCCACTTTGAAGGGGTTTAGCTTTTCTACCCCATGTGACTTTGAGTGAAAGGGTGACTCTACTCTGAGAGTTATCAAAGCCCTGGCTTCCTGGCTGTTTTCTGCACATCTTTTCTTCCATTAACATTAACCCTTTAGTACAGCAGGGATGCTGCCCTCTGAGGGCTGTGGCCTTGTAGACTATCATCCTTCACTTTGCTGTGACAGTGTACTTATTTCCAACTGGGGGCCATGGCTGTGTGAAGGACAGTGCGATAGGCACCATGTCAGTGCTGCCAGTGAGGACAACTCCCTCCCTCCACCCTCGGGGGGCCCATGCTGCTGTAGCCCAGGGCCACATTCTGGCAGGAGGGCTGAGGAGGGTCATCCCCCAAAATGTGATGCTGGAAAACATCTTGTGATGCTGTGTGAACCTTGGTCACCCTGGAGGGCTGCTGGCAGCTGCTCCCTCTTGCAGCGAGCCCTGTGTGTGCTCCATGGCGAATCTGATGGTCACACAGCTTGTTGGGGACCTGCTGACCACAGGGACACGGCATCCACACCTGTGGGGCTGTTTGGTCCACCACAGCGGAGGCTGTGATGTGCCACCTTGCCCCCAGCTCTACTGAGGAGCCTGACACCTCTGCCAGCTGCCCTGGCCCTCAAGGTGAATCACGATGGGTTTTTTTGGTATTTTTCTTTCCAGGCGGGAATTAATTCAGGGTGTTTTCCTGATTTTCTTTGTTCTTTGTTTCTTTTTTTCTTCCTATTCCCAAGTTCTAGGAGCAAAATGTGGTTAACACAGAGAGGTCTCTCTCTGGAGATTTCACTGCTTGTCGGTCATTAGTGGTGAGGCACTGGAACAGGTTGACCACGAAATTGTGGATGTCCCACCCACGGAACCACTCAAGGCCAGAATGGGACTCTGAGAAACCTGGTGTGTTTGAAGGTGTCCCTGCCCACGGCAGAGGGATTGGAACTAGATGATCTTTAAGGTCCCTTTCCAACCCAACTCACTCTGTGATTCTATGCTTTTGTGATTAACAAAAGCCCGAATTCTGACACTGCTGGCTCTTGCGCTGATCCGATTGCTCATCATGAATAATACAACACAGAAACTGAGGCTCTTCCCTGACAAGTGCATAATTTAACAGCATCCAAGAGCTTTCGTCTGGACAGGGAGAGCCGCCGGCCGCTCTCCCGAGGAGG
>VXAY01001349.1:495482-511714 GCA_013399855.1 Oxyruncus cristatus
TGGTGAGGACCTTCCACTCCGCAACAGCGCTGGGCTCGGGTTTGCGGGTCTGTGTGCGTGTGTGTGTGCGGTTTATTGTGAAGGGACAAAGGAACAGAAATCCATCGCTGTATCCCGCCTTTTGTTGTGGCTGTGCCTGAGTGTAAGCACGTAGAGGTGTCACCAAGCTGTGCGGAGCAGTCCGGTCGCAGCGCACGCCCCCCCGCCAGACACACCGCGGTTAGAACAGGAGCAGGTGGAAATGGGTATCTGAGATTTTCTGAATACTTTTGGTTCCTCCTAAAGCTGAATCACTTCCATTCATAAGACCCTAAGTAGAATAGCAGCTGAATCTGGATCTTCTGGTGGCATCAGCGTAAGAAAGACATGTTGGAGCAAGTCCAGAGGCGTCCGGAAAGTTGATCGGGAGACTGGAGCACCTCCCCTACAAACACAGGCTGCGAAAGTTGGGGCTGTTCAGCCTGGAGAAGGGAAGGTTGTGTGGAGATCTCATAGCACCTTCCAGTATCTGGAGGCGGCCTACAGGGACGCTGGAGAGGGACTCTTCATCAGGAACTGTAGTGACAGGACAAGGAGCAATTGGTACAAATTGAAAGAGGAGATATTTAGGATAGAGGAAATTCTTTACTGTTAGGGTGGTGAGACACAGGAACGGGTGGCCCAGGGGAGTTGTGGATGTCCCATCCCTGGAAGTGTTCAAAGCCAGGTTGGATGTGGCTTTGAGCAACCTGGTCTAGCGGGAGATGTCCCAGCCCATGGCACAGGGATTGGAAAAAGGTGATCCTTATGGTCCCTTCCAACCCTTAACATTCTGTGGTTCTATGAAACAAGAACATAGAATTGGAAATTCTCTCTTCAACCATGACTGCTTTATCTTAAAATAGGAGAAGCTGATTTTTATGCCGCTCCCCATTATTATACTTAAACCAAATGAATTGAACAGTTTTCAGTGTTAGTGTTGAGTGCCACAGGCAAAATACAAGTGAATGTATTTTGTTAAATGTGTAATTCAGCTGTGCAGCTTTTTTGTCTGCTTACCATAATGATCAAGTCACAGAGAAATAGTTCTTTTGTGCTGAATATGTAATAGAGGAAAGTAACCTCCATTAAGAACTCAGGTACATGTCACCACCCAAACCAAGGATATTTGTGAAGGAAAGGGCATTTTCCAGCAAAAATCATTACATGTCTTATGAGGTGGTGCAGGAAAATGATGGAAATAGACATGGCGTGGAAAGCCAAGGCAACAGTCTGAATGAGCTCTAAAAATTTAAATTCTGAGGAATCTAGTGTGAACGAGTGATTCTGGTGGCAAGTGGTAAATTAACAGAAGTGAAAAAGAAAAAACTGCCAGATTTTCCTGAACAACATATGGATCAAAGAAAAGAAAGAGCTTTGAAAAGTTTCTGTACAAGTTTGCAGCAGAAAATGCCCAGCTCTATTTTTTCTTAGACAAATCTTGACTAAATTTTGAAGTCTAAAAGAGCAGCACTCTTCCTTGGATGAAAGGGTTTTTACAAAATGCATTGCAAAATGCATAGACAGATGGGAAACTCCAGGTGCAACCCTTTTTGATTCTGTGGTTCTGTGATTCTGTGATTCTTGTCTGGAAGGCCAGGATGGTCATATGGCAAGACCTGTCTTGCTGTTCCAGGGCCATCCAGAGCCAGAGCTAACTCTTACACACCGTATTGTTTTGCCATAAGCTAATGCTCATATCACAGAATCATAGAATGTTAAGGGTTGGAAGGAGCTTTAAGGATCAACAAGTTCCAAACCCCCTGCCATGGGCAGGGACACCTCCCATTAGACCAGGTTGCTTAAGTTCCCATCCAACCTGGCCTTGAACACTGCCAGTGTTGGGGCATCCACAACCTCCCTGGGCAACCTCTTCCAGTGTTTCACCACCCTCACAGTAAAGAATTTCCTCCTCATATCTGTCCTAAATTTCTCCTCTTTCAATTTGTACCCCTTAATCCTTGTCCTGTCAAAACAATCATGATCTTTAGTGTGTTGTAAATGGCACAGATTTGTCCTACTAGAGAGACACTCAGAAGTGGCACCTTCTGGCCACAGCAGAGGGTACAAAGAAAACACAAACTTTTGAATAATCAAGGTTTCCTTCTTCCATGTTGCTTTTGGAAATAGTAATAAACAAATTAAGGAGGAAATTATGAGTGGCTAAAGCTGTAAAAAGACCAGGATCAGCTCTCTAGGCTGGTGAGTGTCTCCACATCTTTTGTGTCTTTAGGTGGAGACAGATTTCTACTGAGTGAGCTGAGCCAAGGGGCAGCAGGCAGTCAGCCTGAAGCACCAAGCGCTGGCTTTTAAGCAGTCCTTCAGGAGCTGATGGCACCTGTGTGCTATGCAGTCCCAAGATGGTTTAAAAGACTCAGTCCTTATAGTGGCTCACTTTCAGTTTTGTCATGAGTATGACTATATCCAGCCTGACTAACAGCTTAATGAGTATTTCCCTTTGTTGCCCTACTCAGAAATTCAAACCAAAACTGTTTTTTTTCTCAACAGTCTCAGGTGGTGTCTCTGTAACTTTATTTGCCCCTATTACTAGTGGAGTGGATGTGGTTTGAAAGCTGCTGTAAATGCTCAGGCACTCTAGCAGGAGGTTTCTGTCAGGAGTCCAGTCAATGAATGTCTTCTCAGTTTAAAATGTCCTTACGAGAAGCTTTTTGGTAATTTGATCTACTGTAAGCTGTGGCTCACATGGGTCTTCTAGGACTTGTAAGTCACCTTGATTTTCTTTAACTCAAATCTTCCCATAGTAGCAGGAGCTGGAAAGGCCAAAATCATTCACGTTTATAAACCATCAGTGATCCTTAGTCCTGAGGTGCTGTGGCACTAACATGGTTGTATTAATACTGCTCACAAATTTGATGTGGGTGCCAGAGGAGATACCAATGGTCTATATTTGTGTGCCACAATAAGAGTTTTAAAACATTTTATTCTCTATCCTTTTCGTAGTACTACTCTAACACATCACCAAAATGAGTGAAAGGAAATATCAAGGAGAACCATCAGATATTGGTGATTTAACAGAAAATGTAGAATATGAGGATGATTTTGAAAAAGACCTGGAATGGCTAACCAATGAAGAAGAAAAAGAAAACCTTGGTGGAAGAGAGGTATTTGTTACATTAAATGCTAGTTGTCTTATATAGAAGACAAAATTGAATAGTATTAGGAATCATAAGCACAAAATTCAGTATAATTTGAAATGTGTAGGTACCATTCACTGAACTTTGACAAGGAAGGTTATTTGGGAGTGTAGTGAAAAACATTTCAGTGAACTAGTTTGGTTATAATTGCCTTAAAACAGAAGATTCAGTGTGCATTGAAAATAATATGTTTGTTTCAAAAGTGCTTTTGGGTTCCTTTATGCAACACTTTTTCTGGTTTTATGCTGGTTTTACCCTTGTTTTTATGCACAAGCTATGGTTAGTTAAACTTTGTGCAAACATGAACATGGAGAAAATGCAAGAGAGTTGTTAGTGCCAAAAAAAGCTGTTTGTACATATACTATTTGACAGCCTCCTTTAGAATTAGAGTAGTTAGTACTGCTATTCTCTGTTGCTGTTTCTTTTCTCTTCTCTTTCTTTGACGCTGTTCTTTGTTGGGAGAAGAGACTAGTTTATTTTAATTTCTTTTTAGACTCCTGAAAAAAATGAAGAGGATGTTGAAGAACAAATTCTTCAAGCTGCAGACAGCTTTGAGGAAGACAGTGAGGAAATAGAAGAAAAGCTAGATCAGCTTTCAGAGGCAGATGTAAATGTGAAAGTAAGATACTCCAGTGAAGAAAGTTTGGAATCCAGGTCAGATACTGGACAGGAGGGCTATGGATCTGATACCAGTGGAGAAAGCTCTAGCCAGGAATCCAAGCTGGAAAGCCAGGATGAAGTGAGTGAGGTAGTGGATGAAGAAATAAAGCGTTACATCTTAGAAAAGATTGAAGAAGCCAACAAAGAGCTGGAGAATCAGGCTCCTGCGGATCAAAACAGGGAACGGAAGTTAAAATTCAAGGATAAGTTGGTGGATCTTGAAGTTCCTCCTCTAGAAGATTCTGGAGCTTATAAAACTGACCTTGTAGGAGGAGACGATGTTTCAAGTGGGCTATCTCAGTTGCATATTTCTAATGACATGGGACTGGGAAGCACATACCTTTCACCCTGTGCTGGCACAGATGAGGACACGACAGATGGTAAAATCCTAGTGGAAAAAGATGGGAAGTTTGAACTCTTAAGTTTATGTGATATTGAAAGCCAGGGCTTTTTGCCCCCAATAACTGTTTCTTTTACTGATATTGAAACTCACCATGTATCTCCAAAATCACACTACAGTTCTTTTCACACCCTCTCTCAAATAAAGGAAATACCTCCAGTAAGACCAGGAGCACGTTCTTTTTCTCCTAGTGAAGAAGAGTGCATGTATTTCCCTAAGCCTCCGTCTAACCCTAAGTATCGTCCGAATTCTGCTGTCAGTGCTGCAAGAGGTCTGGGAAAACAGAAGAATCCACAGAGGACTCAGTCTGCAAATGTGTCCGTGAAAAGCTCCACTTACAGTCTTTCTCCCAGACAAAAAGAATTACGGAAGCAGTTAGAACAGAGGAATGAAAGACTGAGGAAAGAGGTAAAGATATACAGACAACAAGTAAATCACAGTGACCATCCTGTTCCTCTGCATCACAGAGACCACATGCTCAGGGCATTTACTCCATTTTTCCAAGATAAAAGAGTTAGCAATAGCAATAATAATAATAATTCTTTGAAATTTGTATAGAATCTTTCAAAGCTTCCTTCACACAGAGTGGCATAGGACCATGCCTTGCTCAGAGCAGAAATTAAGTCTTTATTTAATATGTTTCATAGATAGGCTGCTTTCTGCTATAGTGTGCTTAGTGCTTCTGCTTATTGCCTCTACCTAGGTTCCATTACAGTCCCACTATTTCTGGAATGTAGCACTTGGTGTCACACCTCCACAGATTACACTGCAATGCAGGAAATTTACATTAACCACAGATTAATGGCAGGTTCACATTTGGGTGCTCATGAACTATGAATTAGGCAATTATCATATGGGAGATGGTTCAGTCATAATATAAAGTTTACACAGGAGAGTGACTGTGAGAACCCTTTTAATTCTTTCTCAGCTCCTTATTCACAAAAAAATTAATAGAGTCAGCCTCTTTACCAAAGATTTAAAAAATTTAGATGTTTTTCTTCTCTTTGCATTACGATGATACAATTACAAAAACATAACTTGCTTTGTATGCTCTATAAAAGAGCCTGAAGCATCTGCCGTTTTTCTGTGCCATGATGTACTAAGTGAGCCGGCTAAAGTAGCTTCCAAGGTTGCTTTCTATCCGTGGAAATAGGTCTAGCCTGCTTTATTTGAAAAAGTTGCTGAGGCTGAGCTCAGTAATGAGGGGCATGAAGTGTGACGAGCGATTGATGTGTTTTCTTTGCACACACAAGACTAGATCTCAACACCATGCTGTGTGTATTTAAAGTAAAAGGTGGTGTGGTGGAAGTAAGGAAGGTTGTTTTCCTAACAGCGTGTGCTAAATTTCTTCCTTTGTTGGCTGACTTACAGAAAGGTGAGAATGTGTTACCTTATTTCTTCATTCTTGAATGGAATTCTTCCATTCCGTGATGGATCTCACAGGTGTGAAACATTTCTTGACGTTACTGGAATCCATCTGCTTCATTTTGGTGGGGTTTCTTTCATTCCAATAAATTAAAAATGGTAAGTTTAGAGGATAGTCTGAAAGTTGTGTGCAGGTGGGAGGAACGGCATCCATTTGTAAGAAGAATAGATTTCTACAAGTGTTGAAATGAGTACAGATTGTAACTTTTGTGTCAAAGAGAATAAATCCTGGTAAAAAATGTCCTAATCAGCTTCTTGAAGCATTAATTGAAAACTTTTCTCCTCCTTGTAGATACTTCTTTTCAGCTAAAATGTGATTAATAATTAAAAGAAACTTTTTTCAATTTTGAAAAAATCAGTTCACTTTGTAAAAAATGTTCATTTTGAAAAAAGCACAAAGCTATTAGTACTTCTTAAGTAAATACATTACAACTTCACATCCAGAAAAAAAGTCCTTATTTATAAGGTAGTGCCTGCAATCCATAGGTAATTAAATATCCTCTAGGGTTTAGTCACCCATCAAGCCTGAGAGCTGCATTCATTTTTAAACTGCATCATGGAAATTGTGGTAATCACAAAAAAAGGATAAGACTGAAAGTATCTGAATGTGTCATGAACCACAGAAGTGCTCTAAGTAATTTCTTCCTAAAAGTACTATCAGCTAGGATGCAGTCTTTGAGTATTCCCATTTCATTGGCATTTTAGTATGTCTCTCATATAATTCCAATGGCTTATTTATTGTCTGTGAGGGTCTTTGCAAATTAAGAAGATTCTCCTATAAACTAAGTTTACTCACCTTTCATTCCAGGGGAATGAGAAGAAAGACAAAGGGAACTAGAAGAACAGAAGAGAAGAGAGAATGAGATGGTTTTTAAAGCTTGGTTACAGAAGAAGAAAGAACAACTGCAGGAAGAAAAGCGAATTCGCCGTGCAAAGCAGCTGGAAGAGTTGAGCATCAAAGTAAGATCTTCATAATGTAGAACTGGGATCTGTAGTGCTCTTGTTAAATAAGAAAACCAAATTCCAAGCCTGTGTTCTTAGCAAAGTGTATGAAAATTTACAGGGATGGGGAATGTTATTATGTTGTTTTTAGTGAAGAGCCAAATAGACTTGCACGTTCTGCTTGGCAGGGTGGCTTGAGTCGTAGAAGCAGCATACATGAACTTAACTATAAAATCACAGGGGATACAGTGATACTCCTATTTATCAGGAGAATGACTTGGGTGAACCCTGCAGTGAACAAGCAGCCAGAAAACTCTGGGAAGCGTGTTCCTAGCCATCAGAACATGTTGGCAAGCAATTAATGCACATGACCTGATCAAAAGCTGGAGATTCAGATGCTGTTCTAAAGTTCCTCTGCATTGCAGTGATGGGTTTCAACAGCTAATTTCAGTATCTTTTAAACATAGCACTTTGAATGCTGGCTCATGTATATATTCCATGACATATTAGCATATGCTCTAGTTTGCTTGTAAAGTATGTTTTGTGGAGGGGAGATGCCAGCAGAGTTCAAAAAAAAAATTATTATGTGATTAATATAAAGATCCTTTAATGATAAGCTGTATGTATACATGTCTTTTTTATTAACTAGGAGAGGAACAGGGATCCAGAAGCAGCCTACAACTCATGGCTTAAAAAAAAGCACCGAGAGCACATGAAAGAAAGACAGATACAACTTTTGAGACGCCAAGCTGAGGAACTTGCCTTTTTTCCAAGGACAGAGGAATGCGACAGAGCTTTTAAAGAGTGAGTAGGGTCATTCCTAAGGAACCATATCTGAAACTTTTGTAGTCTATCAGCTTGATACTGTAGTTATGTTATGGTACATCTTACTGTTTTGGTGGGGCCTTTTCCATGAATATGCCCTTTTAAACTTACTTACGGTCTAGCAAAAATACATCAATTCCTTGATGTTGTTTGTTCACCATTGTGAAATTACTTGTCAGAACCTGAGCTGAAATTGTGAAGTGCTTTTGCTAAAAAAGGGATCTTCTCCCTAAACCCTTTTTGCCTGCTTTGGAGCAGGCCTGGGCTGATTCAGTCCATTAAATAAGCGTAAAGTTAATCCACTTTAACAAAATGGGGGAGGTAAAGATGGGTGCAGAAGCAGGAGAATTGGGGTGGAAAGGTAGTGCTTCCTGTGTTCGGGTGCGGCAGCTTTTAGACTGTCTCAGCCACGATACCTAACTTTACCCTATAGGCCAGGGTGACTCCAGCTTAAGGGAGGGGGGCAAGCCTCCTTTGAATGAATGATGTAAAACTTAAAATTGCAACTGCCAGTACTTCTGGTCCTCTTTCTGTCTCCACAGATGGCTCAGAAGGAAGAGAGAAGAAAAACGAGCAGCAGAACTAGCTGCTAAAGAGAGAGTAAGGCAGCTTAGATTAGAAGCCAGAAGAGCAAAACAGATGCGGAACATCCACTGTATTTAGTTTAGAGCGAAAATCCTTTCACTTCACAGACCATTACAGTTGAAAATTTCATGTAACCAGAGAGTTCTTGGTGACAGTCTTCTTAATTTTTATGGCTTGAGTTTTTGCTCTTTACAGTTACTGACTTTTCGTGGTGTGTTTAAAGCTTTCAATCAAGTTTAATAATTACTATTTAGTGACAATGATTTTCATATTTATTTATTTGTAATTTTGTTGAAAAGCCTGCTTTTATACGTAACTCAGGGATCTTCTTGGTTTAACCAAATGTAAATGAGTGCAAGATCTATATATGAGGGTGGCAAATACACATTCCCATCTTTTAAAGGCACTTTATACTTAACTCTACCATGAATTCCTGGATGCAGGCTGTTATGTAAGATGTTGGATTTTTGCTGGATTAGTATTGCTATTTGCTGCTGCTTGTGATGATGACTGTACCAGGTGTTATGTTGTTCGAAAATCATGTTTCTTGTGCCACTTTCTGTTGATATGCTGACGAGCTCTAGACCAGAGGGCTATTTTCTTTTTAAGGTTTAAGGAGAGTGGTCATTGAAGGCTAACGTGTAGGTGAGCCTGCAACAGTTTTTAAAACTTATTTCTGTGAGTCGTATTCAGTAGTTTTGTGTTCTATGGAATTAAAATGTGCAATTTATGACCTTACCTAATATTAAGGAAGCTAGGTTCCCTGTATAAATGTCAGTGTTTGCTAAATTTATTATAATAAACTGCATCATCTTACCCAGATAAATTGTGAACTCTTGACAGAGAACATGCCAAGGTCACTCATGAAATCATTAAGTCAGTGAAAGAGGAGGAACATTCTGTCCAGCTGTACATCCAACAGATTTCATGGTCCTGGCATTGCTCTTACATTTTCCACATTCAGAGTGTTTTCTGGAAGTACTGCAACAGAGAGAAGTGTAGTAGATGCAAAACAGATTTGCTGTTAGCATTTTTCTCTTTTTTTTTTTGGAGCTAGTTACAGGCATATTGAGAGAGTACTGGTGTTGGACTGGAGGGTGCTGTCTTGCAGCTTTTGACAACATAAATAGAGGGTGTGGATGCAGATGAAAATTTCATGTGATAATGAGAAACATGAGTAGCAGGAGCCTTCCTCCTTCCTGTACCTTCCCCTGACACCAACGACAAGAAATGCTTCTTGTGTCTATCAAGCAAATCCAGGGAGAAAATTCACAAAGGTTCACACACACACATACAGTCATCTCCCTAACTGTAGTAAGGTACAACAGAAATGCTTCTTGGTTCATTACCTCAGACCAGCACGGTGAAGGGTTTCACAGGACTATATCATACAGTTCCTTTTATGATGCAGAGGAAATGGGGTCAGAAATATGACTATATTAAATCCAATATTGTAACTTGAAAGCAAGCAAAGAAAGTTTATTGCAGTTTTCTTCATGCAAACCAAATCATGGTCAGCAACAGCAAGAACTTATAACTTACTCATGGTATGAGATTCAAAGGAAAACTGGGTAAAAGCAACCATTTCAGAAACCTCTTCCCTAAACTAGACAGCTACATGTGGTAAATCTGGGGGTCAAACTAAGAAACTTAAATAGGCTTCTTTGGATTTAGCCAATCAGCTGCTAAAAGTTCTCTTCAAACATACGTCAGGAACTTCAAACCTATGTCAAGATTATAAAACCCTAGAAGTAAAAAAATACTTTTTTTTTTGTAACAGTACTTGTGCAAACTTGGTGCTTATCTTCATCTTCCTGTAATACCCAGGAAGACCTTAGGCAAGGACTGAGTACTAGCACTAGGCCAGGTTTCAACACCAGGTACTAAAGGAAGTATGTCAGTCTGCCCTTTTTGAGGTTCAGCTATGCAACAGCTTCACTCTAGAAGCAGAAACAGATGGAAAAGCCATTATTTCAGCTTTATGAAAACACAAGAATAATTTTCACCCCCCTCCCCTCCATGCAGTTTTCTAGAATCCATTTGAAACCAGTTACTATTTATATATTTCAATAGAGTTCATTCAAGCTCCTTCCCTTTCTTGCCAGGAGGGCTGACATTGCATATGCTCTTCCTTTCAGAGCTTACAGCTATGAAGAATCATTGCACATACTCCTTTTTATTACTAAATTTAAAAGGCTGAGCATAGACTTGGGGATGGTTCATCCCCTTAGCTAAGATTAAAAAAAAAAAAATGCATGGAGCTGACCATTTTTCATTACTTTTTTTTTTTTAATTTAGACATAATGTGTCAGCATTTCATTTACTTTGGTATACTTACACTTCTGTCTCCCTCTAAAGGGAAATTTATTAAGATTTGCTAATAAGACTATAAATCTTAAATAGTCATACCTTTGTATAAGAAAATAAGTAGCTTTCCAGACTGAGAAGTGGAAGAAGTATCCCAGAGGCTACAGAAATCCTGTCAGTCCCTAACTTCATGAGGTAGAGAAGAAGAAACTGCTTGATTTCCAATGTTAAACCCACCCATTATGAAAAGAGGACAAAGGGAAGCCTGCTGCACAACAACTAGTGTAATTCTTCAGGAGTGCATGAACAGTTGTCTTGGCTGAGCTTTTAAAGGGCTATCAGCTCTCCTTGACAGTGATTGCAACAATTGAAGGTTACATCTTCATATCTTGTATATGGGTGAAACCTTCCAATACTCTTCTTTGAGGAAAGGAAGGAAGATGGGGAAGTCTCAGAAAAAGAAACTTCTGCTGATGTTTCTGGACGTGCAGCTGGATCCAGTACACGTAACATCTGAGGATGAAAAAATTGAGACTGAAAATATTTCTATACAGTTTGATGGGATTTTTCCTTCCCTAACAGCTAGGAAGGATTTCTGCTCAAAAGCAATTTTTCATATTTTTTTCCAAGTTGAAATATCTATCTATCTATCTGTCTATCTAGAACCTCAGTATAAAGACTGACATATATCAAGAGTTCTTACCATTTCGGCCATTTTCTCAGCAGGGGTATTGCAAAACTCCACAGTTGTTGAAGTCTTTTTTGGACTGTTAGTGCCAACATCTCCCAGAAGATGTGAGCTCACAGCTTTGGCTAGCTTACAATTCACAGCTGCTAGCTCTGTTGTAGTGTAAGGCTGGGCACTAGGGTAGTATGTCTGTTGTCTCCCCCACTGAAGAGAGACCATGAGCTCCTCCAGCAGCCTGTGCAGGAAGGAAAGAAGCAGGATTAGTGGACTTTGTACTCTGTACTGTATAATCAGCACCCAGCACACTTAAGAGGAATTGTCTCTTACCAAGACTTACTGCACAAGCTAAATCTTCACCAAAAAAAGTGCTTAAAAACAAGGAGACAGACTATTCTCCAAGACCTCACTAAAACACTACTTTAGTAATTTTAAAACTTATTTGACATCTGGCAGAATAAGCACTAAAAAGTTCATGTAGGTAGAAGAATCTCTGTGTTTTGGAAGGAGACAGAGGAGACTTGAAGTCAAGACAGTAAGTGATAAATCGAGAAAGCCTGAGGATTTGAGGGATGTCAGTTCCACATTTTACTACCCCTAAGACTTCACACCTCTAGGGAGTGAAGACAGAATTATGTTACTTTCACTCTTTCGTGTCTAAGACTGAAAAGTAATGATACTATACATCAGCATAATAATTTTTGTCGAATATCACTGAAACAGGTGAAAGTTATTTGATCCTTCTCTGGCCTAGAATAAACTGGCAAAAATGAAGTTGGCACAGAGGTAGTCTGGATGAGAAAAATCATACTTCTGGGTATCAATCATCTCCTGACGGAACTGATCACGTTCATTCAGCAAGTCCTGGATTGCACTTTGGGCATCCCTGGTTTGACGCTGAAGAATTGCTCTGGTATTAGTTAACTCATCAGCCATAACCCTGCAAAAGAAATCTACAGTCAGTAGTGTAAGTGAACAGTTTGGAAGTCACTTTTATTCTACTACAGATCATCATTTGTCAGTTCAAACTGAGGATTAAGCTGCTGTAAGACAACTAAACTTAGCAAGTTAAAAGTCCAATTCATTGTCAAAAGATATTCTGACTTTCAGACCAGCTTTTATGGTTACAGAAGTAAAATAACAATGGGATTCTGTGCAGTAACACAGTGTTTGATGAAGAGATTTCCCCTACTCTTTTTTCCATACTAGAGCCCTGAACCACTCTAAGTGGAGCTTTTAACCACATCGGTTTCTTCACAAATTGATGACTGGATCAATACTGAGGGTTGGGGATGAAAATCAAGCTAATTACCTCTAAGAAAAGCCAGGACAGCTGCCCTGGAAGACATTTTTAAACCCTAAACTGCACACAGTTTATCAGAATTAAGAACTCCTCTTGCTATGTTGGCAAGAACTGTAGTTGATATTTGAGGAGGTTTGGGACTCACTGTATTACCTTTCAAAAGTAGGACTATTCAGATTTACCAGGAGCTTACTTTCTTTATACCTTTTCTGTATACTCAAATGTCATAGTAGACGTCAGTACAGCTGTTGTGGCTGTCCTCTGCATATGTAAGCACACTGCAGCGAGTGCATGTGATGAAAGACTGAAGGAGAATGCTCTTATGACAGCTCTGTGAGAGGCAATACCTGCTTGCTAGGAATTTGCTTCGCCACACGTCACATTGGATAGACATGCGCTCTAATTGTTCAGACAACTGGGACATATTCCGGCCCAGGACTTCATTTTCTAGGATGAGCTGATTTTTCTCACGAGCCATCCGTTCAAAGTGATATTGCAGATCGTCCCCCACAGAAGCAACAAGTAATTTCTTCAGCTCCCGATTGACCTAGAATTAGACCAGACTCTATTGTGACTATCAGGAGAGAATAAAACAATTCCAGAATACAGTGCGAGTTATTGTAAATTGCTAACAGTAAATTGCCTTTCTCTTTCCAGAATGGGACGCATCCAGGCAAGCAGAAACATTTGAGCCTAATGCATTTTTAAATTAACATATCCTTCTTTAAATTCTAACAGAGCCAAGGAGGAAGAATGAAAGGCTGCTACAAGAAACAAAGTTTCCATAGTATCCAACTCCTGAATCAGTAAGATAACAAAGGATTAGACAAGACATCCACAGATATATTATGTAGAAAATTACAGTCACCCCTTCTACAGTGTAACATTTCTCATAAGTGGCTGAGGAGCAAAATCTTTTCTCATGAAAGGATTCATTTCCCTGCAGCCCTTTGATGTGTTTCTCCCAGCTTCAAACCTTTGATTCTTTCATCTGTTGTCAGAGAAGCAGAACTCGATTACTTTGATGTACTTCTGCTCTGTATCTTAGCTGGTAAGTTCAAAAAGGAAACTATTTGTTTCAAGGCTAGAGTGTCATAGCAGTTCTCTTTGGTCACATTCACAAACTGCTTATATAAACCGAAACAGTTCAGCTGTGTGAGAGAAAATAACTTCTTACCTCTGTCTGTATACGCAGCTGATTAGAGAGACCTTCCTTATCCTGTAACAACCGCTTTTCTGAATTTTTCAGCTTTTCAATTGCATTTTTTAGCTCTATCTGTTCTTTCTTGGGATCTGCGACTCCATCCGACTGATGGAATGCGTCTCCTTTATGTCCCACAGATTTAGCTACCTTAGCATTTTTAGCTGGAACAACATGGGTGATGGCTGCTTTGGGCACTAATATACGAACAGCTTCAATCTCCACTGATTTGTCAGCATGTACTTTCCCCAGCTGCAGAACTCCAGGACTCAGGGAAGAGGCTGTCTTTTTATGTGGGCTGTGGTGGATGTGATGGTTCGTAGTGTTGGCTCCAGTAATTACTTCCACAGATCCAGCTGTCTGCTCCGTTTCCATGCCATCGCCGGGTCCTCGAATGGGCGATGAGGCCTCATCAACTATAATTTAGAAATTGTGGAGGGAAAGTTTACCACCTTTCAACTTGGTTATAGTCTCATTGTAACTCTTCCTTAACTTCTGTACTTCAAAATTACAGATTTTAATTGTACACTGAATGTGTAAAATAGTCCTTTGCGGCAGCAGTTATCAAGCACAAGTCCGACAAGTCATAGAATGGTTTGGGTTGGAAGGGATCTTAAAGCTCATCCATTCCCCTGCCATGGGCAGGGACACCTTCCATTAGACCAGACTGCTCAGTGCCCCATCCAACCCGGCCCTGAACACTTCCAGGGGTGGGGCATCCACAACTTCTCTAGGCAACCTGTTCCAGTGCCTCACTACCCTCGTACTAAGTCCTTATTCAAATGTGCATTCCTCATTAAAACTAACAGTATAAGACACAAACATTGATCTGAATTTCATTAATTTATATTTCATGCTGCCACACAAGATTAAATGCAGACACAAAAAAGAACCTGCATGGAAAAAATTCTTGACAATGTTACTCATAGGCTGAAAGCAAAATCAGGTTTTGGGAGCTGACAGAATCAGAGCAGTTTCATTTTAAAAGCAAGAAGTAACTGAAAAACAGCTATTAGCTAGACAGCTGCTGACACCTTAAGAAGTTTAGCAGACTTTTAAGTACTACCTAACGTGGTTTTAGCTGTCCAAATGAAGGTTTAAGAAAAGCCAACAAGCCAGTTGTGCTCCATTTCTAATCAACAGACACCAGTATTCCCAGTAATGCCGCATTCTGCTCTATAGCCCCCCATATACACATTTACTGAAATTCATTTTATTTAAGTTCACTAAGTTTTCAGCTGAATGAATTTCTATTGTAGTAGTTTGCTCACAGTGGGTGAGACTGCTTAGATGTCATATGAACGACCTACCTTTTTCTAGAGATGTCATTTTCTCTTTAACAGCCAGCTCCTCCTAACTAGGTAAGTCTGAGGAAGAAATGAGGAGGGGGTGGAAAAAGTTTTTAGCAATGTAACAGTGACAGTTAATCTTGAATTATCCTATTTTCTAGTACAAACTCCAAACTCCAGTTCAGTAGCACAGTGAAAAAACCTCCCCAAAACAAAGGGAAAAACCCCAAAATGATAAAAACTACATCAAGATCCAAAGAGTTAAAAGGAAAAGGCTGTGAGACTTCTGGCACTTGTTTCTTTTTTTCACTAAGAGCTGCGCTTCAACTCCTTTCTCTTGCTCCTCATCCAGTTCCAGTTTCCATGCCTCAAATTTCTCTTTCTGATCTCCCTCCTTTTTTCAGTGAGCCCTCACCTTACTCTTTAAAATCTTTTAACGCTCTCAGAGTACAACTGCATAACCGTGCAAAGATAACCTAATATAATCACAGAACCACATGGGAAATCCCACACTGAGCTTCAAGCAGACCAAGAGGTGAGGAGGAAACAATGGCAACTGCACAGTTGCACAATGGCTTTAGTCCTGCTTGCTAAACACAGCTTTTTTGATAGTGCCAATTCTCAGCCAAAGAAGGAGTCAGTGCTTTGAGTGGCTGCTTACTGTAACAGAAAAAGTTTACCCCCAGCTTGGTCCAAACTACTATCCTGGCCATTTTCTCCCTTATCCACCAACGGTATTGACCATTGCCACCTTCATCCACAGGTCCACCCACTCTCAATTCTACAGGTCACTCGTCTCCCTTTTCTTGGGTCTATCACTAACTACATTAGTTTGAAATGAGTATATCCCTACTTTGTTTTGGTTTGGTTATCTTTTGTGATGAACAGAAGACAAAAGAAACACCTTTCCCTCCTTGAGCTTTCTCAAACTACAGAAGCAGGAATGTCTCGCCATCTGTTGCTGCTACAACTGGAACTGTGTGTTACTCATTTAATAGCATTACACATTAATCACCACTGCTGTTCATTCCTTTTTGATTGAGGATCTCTACTCACTCGAGGAGAACGAGGAGGATGAAAGAAAGAGACGAGAATACTCAATAAAGGACTCGTTATGAGCATTTGGGCTTATTCGCCCCATCTGAGACCACCTGCTGAGGACTCTGCTCTTTCAGTGTTCGCGTTACAACACCGTCCTGTTACGCGCAGAGGCAGCGTAAGCCTCTCCACGTATCGCCCTCTCGCTTCATCTCCGCAGGCAGAGCTCCTTCCCTGGTTGCATCAATAAGCACGGCCCCTCCCCGCTGACGTGCCCCGCAGAACCCCGGGNCCGTCACTGTCGTCACCATCGCCATGGTGAGCGGGGCAGCGGGGCCGGGGGGCGGCGGCGGCAGCTCCGCGGAGCTGCGCCCCGGGGCGGGGGGGGGCGGGGGGGGG